>JAHBCN010001051.1:134417-178178 GCA_019359885.1 Listronotus oregonensis
AAATAATTTGTCTAGTTCGTTAACGTTCGCGTTTTAGTGGCTTCTGTAAGTAAAGTACGAGTTTTGCGTTGCTCTATATGAAATTTTTCTGGTGCGAAGTGCAAAGTTGGCGACAGGGTTGTGGCTTTTAGAGATCGAACGCTGTAAGAACAACACCGATACGTCACGGTCTCATATGGCAAACTGATATAAAACCGTGACGTATCGGTGTTGTTCTAACAGCGTTCGATCTCTACCAAAAGCAGTATTTGCCGACCATTTATGAAAACTGATCCGGTTAGCTAATGGAACTTTCTCTTAATAAAATGTTTTTTTTATAAAAGCTATAAATTCTTTACCAAAATGGTACTTATCACGTCAGCCTGTCGCTGTCGTGTCCTTAATCTTCAGCAAGTTTATTCTTACTTGTATGTTTTCTTTTAAACAAAAAGTTGGCTGAGACACCCAAACAAATGCAGATAATTAAATGGAAATAAAATTTAGTAAAATTTATTTGGAATCATTCTAAAAGGTTGCTCACATCGCTTTATTGTCGCGGTAGTGAATTTCTTTGTAAATTCATTATAAAGTCAACAGTTTATAAAAATGAAATTAGTATACCACCAGAGCTAACATAAATAAGAAATGTTTATTAACCACTAATTTTCTATTTTAGGCTCAACAAGCAAAGCCTCAACAGAAAGCCAAACCAAGAAAAGAAGAAGCTGCAGCTAACACGAAAAAGAACCACAATAATAATATAGATGACGATTTTACTAACTGGTGTTATAAGGCATTATCAAATATGTCTACTACTGTTGATAGTAAGTCTTTTTTATTTCTATTTTTTGGTGTGGTATTATAACTTTATTTTATAATAAACCAAATCTAAGAAGGTATAACAAATATAAATGATGATTTATATTTTATTGCTGTTTTACGTTTATTTTTTGATTAAATCAGTTAGGAGTATTTTATAATTAGTAAGCTGTAAAATAGAAGATTTGTATAATAGAGTTTACTTGGCCCATGAATTATGAATAATCTGCAATGATTTCTGAGGTACTATATTAAATTACTTCATATACTATATATTTAATTAAACAGGTATACCTATATCGGATTTAGAAAAATATTTGAAGGAAACCCATGTCCCTTCCAGTAGAAAATGTGTTCCAGAACTTGCGGCTCTATTACAGTAAATTGATGCAGTATTTCCCCATACCAACCACCATTGCAAAGGATTCTGCAGGTTTCAAAGTCGTCCATTTTCCACTTTTTTTAAAACCTTGTTTTATAAGAATCCTTAAATGTAATTCTAGACTCTAGGACTCTTTCCCATATTTCCATAAAGAGCGACAGAACTCTTCGCAAAGTTCCACAGTTTGTCGATTACTAATAAAAAGATAAAAAACGACGATTCGTGTTTTTATACAGGTGCTTCACAACATTTGTGGTCAGAAATGGGTAAAAAGCCCAAGATAGTTTAAGTGGCCACAAAGATAATAGAATGTTGTTTGAGGCAAGACAGATGTCAGGCAATCATGAAAGAATTAAGTGCATTCATAAAGCAATGATAGAAAAACAAGAAGAAATAAAAAAAAGTCAATACTCGGTGAAAGATCTTAAGAAAGATTTAAAGACAAGTGAATAAGAAGTAAAGGGAAGTCAGGAAGAAATAAAGAGAAACCAAAAAATAAAAAATAAATAAAGCAAGATGTTCGAACTAGTAAAGAAGCAACAAAATGTGCTAAAAAGTACATACATGGTGAGATTTAAGAAAACAAAAAAGGATAATTTTATTAAAGCTAAGATGAGGTGACAAATGATATTATAATTAGAACTCACTTAAGAAGATGTTAAACTTATACAAATACAGCAGACTGTACAGTTTTTTTTTTTTTATCTTGGGACAGTCCACGAAGGCTGATACCTAAGTACTAACGTACCGTGGGTGTCTTCAGTGTGGTGAGAGGGAGTTTGTTCACACGGGACTTAAATTTTTGGAGATTGGGAGAAGACGGAAAAACTTCTGCGGGCAGCAGGTTCCATAGTCTTGACACTCTAGGGATGAAGGAACGAAGAAAGCGGGAAGTTCGGGGCCTCTCTAACTGAACTGTAAAAGGATGCATAAAAGTTGCACTACATGTTGCTCTGTTGGGAGCTGCCAGAGAATGAATTATACTGGCCAATTCGTCCGAGCAGAAGCCGTGAAAATACCTATAGAAGAGCGACAGATCCCCTACAGCTCGACGGTGGGCAAGAAGAGGAAGCCTTTCTGTGAGCGTTGGATCATTAATAAGACGAACGGCTCTTCTCTGAATGGAGTCCAGAATGCTAAGTGTTGTAGGGGACGCCATTCCCCAGATATGAGAACAATATTCTAAAGAGGGTCTGATTTGGGATACATACAGAGTGTACAGATTGGAAGAAGAGAAATATTTTTTGGCTCGGAAGAGGAATCCAATCTTTTTTGAAGCTGCCGAAGCTATGGATGAAATATGTTTGTGCCAGTTGAGGTTATTCTCAAAGGTAACGCCGACAAGATTAAACGACTCTTTGTTCTGCAGAACTTGGCCGCTCATATGTAAGGGATGAGCATTTGCAGACTTTTTTCGCGATAACGAACATGACTGTGTTTTCGAGCCATTAAACTGAACAAGATTTTTGGCGCCCCAATCCAAGATAAGTTTGAGGTCTTGTGAAAGAGATATCTGCATTGACCTGCGCTTGTTTTCGAAATCAGAATTACACGGTGGCTTAAGAAACTGAATACTAGAGTGGAGGGTACTATCGTCAGCAAAACTATGAATGGGATTGATTGTGGAAGAGAGGGGATCGTTAATGTGTAGAAGAAACATTGTGGGAGCCAGCACTGAGCCCTGGGGCACCCCAGCATTAATTTGGTAGAAACTGGAGGAATGACCATCTACACTAACTGATATACGTCGATTAGAAAGAAAACTGGAAAGCCAAGAACAAAACTTAGGTGGAAGACCGTAAGAAGGAAGTTTGTTAAGAAGCCCATCATGCCAGACCTGATCGAAAGCTTTGGATATGTCAAGAGCAACGATCTGGGATTCACCAAGAAACTTAAGGGTCTTGTTCCAGTTATGTGAGACAAAGGAAAAAAGATCAGCTGTGGATCTATTGTGACGGAATCCATATTGTCTATCATGTAAGATCTTATGTTTTTCCAGATAATTTGCAAACAACTGAAAGAAGAGATATAGGTCTATAGTTAGAAGGGAGACTTTTGGATCCTTTTTTGGGGACAGGTTGCACACGTGCAGCTTTCCAACTCCCCGGGAAAATGCCCGTGTCGTAAGAGATTCGAAAGAGGCGAGTTAAGATGGGTGCAAGCTCGGGAGCACATTTTTTTAAGATGATTGCTGGTATGCCATCCAGCCCAGACGATATTTTAGTATTAAGAGAAGAAAGAATACGCTTGATCTGTTTGACTTTAAAAATTATATCGGACATTTTATGAGAAACAGGGACAACTGTTGGAAGAGGAAGATTAATAGGAGGATCAAGCGTAGAATTTGCAGCAATAGTTCGGCTTTTCCTTTGGAGGTAGAGACAATTCCATCTTCAGAGATTAGGGGTGGAAAAGAATTTGTGCAAAAGTTCTGACTAATATTTTTGGCAAAGGACCCGAAAGCTTTACTGCCATTTGAGCAAGAGAGAACTTTATCTTTTATTCGATTGTTAAAACGGTCTTTTGCTTCTGAGATGGTTTGATTATACTGATTTCTCGCTTCGATGCTAGCCTGTCGATTTTCGGGACTGGGGTTTTGAAGAAACTTTTTGTGGACTTGAATTTTTAAAAGTCTGGCTTTGTCACAGGATTTAGAAAACCACGGTTTGTGATTTGAAGTTATGGGGTTCTTTTTAGTGTGGGGAATATAGGTCTCAATGCCTAGTTGAATTGTTTCCGTAATTTGCTTACATATTTCGGAAGGATCGAAAGTAGAAAAGCAGGTAGGATCCCAAGGGTAGCTGGCAAAGAAATCTCTCAAACCATCCCAGTCGGCCGAATTGTAGTGCCAGATGGTTTGTGGCGGCATGCTTTCAGTTGCCTCAAAATGAGTGGAGTATGATACGGTGACCAAACCATGGTCAGAGCCACCAAGGGGAGCAGTTACTGATGCTTGATAGAGTTCGGGGGTGGAAGTAAGAAAGAGATCTAGGGGGTTAGAATTATGGGTGGAAACCCTAGGAAAGTAGGTAAGTTCCATAATTAGATTGGTGAGCGAGTTGCTGATTGCGAAATTTTCTGCTGCTCTGCCTTGTGTATCAGTTTTTGTGGAGCCTAACCAATCCTTATTATGAACATTAAAATCCCCGAGGACGATTACTTCGGCCAATGGAAACTGGGAAATAATATTGTCGATCTTTATTGAAAGGAAATCAAATAACTCGTTGTGGGAATTGTCAGTTGGTTAAATGTTAAGTTCAACAAATCCAAGTACAAATGAAACAAGAAGTACAGCATTTATAACAAAAACTAGCTAGTAAAAGTGTAGTTCCAAAAAACAGTACCTCAATAATTGTCATGAAACCCCCCTCTTTTAAAGACGGATCATCTGCGTACGAATCGTCAACAATTTGAAGCTGGTTCCATTGGAAATAATTGGGGTTTACCAAAGAAGGCACAAGCTTCAATACTAGCTTTTCAAGGTGAAGTCATGAAGGTGTTAAAAACCATTTCCTAAGAAAAGCAATATGATTATGGATCCATTCTAATGTTCTTGGATATGAGATATGGCGAAACATACTTAGGCGCAGCGACAAGGACAAGGACAGAAACGCAATGAAAGCCCTCAGAAGTATAAAGCAGATATTGTACGACTAATTAATCTGACATATCCAACCTTTCCAGAAGAAATTTATTTATTTACTCATTTCACTTAACAGATTCTTTACAAAGAAAGTATCCAATTACAAAGTAAAACAAAGACAATAACTATATTATAATATTCCGCTTAATTTACTTCTCAACCCTCTATAACTAATATTAAAAATGGGCCAGTCCAACAGACAGTATTAAACAGTTGAACATAGAAACTGTTATATGTTTCCGTGTTTTTACATATATTATATAAAGGGGAACCCAAATGAAGTGTCTGTTGTTGTGGGCTACTTGTGGTAGGTAGAAGGTAATTGGGTTCCTCAAGTAGGGTATGGTGGCACATTTAAAATTCGAGGAACATCTTATATCAAGATGAGATAAGAGAAAACTAGAGATAAAAAGAAATGCACATCATCCAGAGGTCCATTAATTCAAAAGCCCTGTATAACGTATACTATACATTTGTTTACATAATATTTTTTTAAGATAAAAAAATTATAGTTTTTATTAGGTTTATAAGGCACAGCTACAAGGACGAAGACAAAAGTACAATGAAAGCCTTCAGGAGTATGAAGCTGATATTATGCGACTAATTAACTCTGACATATCCCCAGCATATCCAGAAGAAATCAAACAAGAGTTAGCAGTAGGTTGTTTCATTGAAGGCTTACGTGATCCGGATATGAACCAGGCGTTAAGAATGGCCAGACTTAAGAAAATATCTGAAGCTCTTGCCTATGCACTTCAATTTGAAACAGCTAAACAAAGCATCAGGAGTCCGGCAAGACTTCGAAGAATAAACTTTGTACCGGAAGAAGGCAATTCTGACAACGATTTGACAAGAATTGTAAAGGAGTTACAAGAAATCGTACCGTAAAAAGCAAACAGACGGGAAACACCAGTATGACTTTCCGACGAAGAAACGGAATCATTTGCTGGAAGTGTAGCAAGGAGAGCATGTCGAAACTGTACTAGATCAAATGTCCCTTCAAGTAATCCGGAAAACTCCCAGTAGCCAGCTTCAAAGGGGCGAAAGCTGGCTAAGAGTGCTACCAAGCCCCATCAACAACAATAATAAAAGTATCCCGGCTGCAAAATAATGGTTCCAGCTTGGTGAGTACCTGGGAAATGTATGCGGTCGGGAATGTGAGATGGTACTAGATACTGGTTCCACACATACCATCGTGAGGCCGAACATCGTAGCCCATTGCAAAATATTCCGCCCTGAGAAAAATTATATTTTGGAAACTGCCAACGGAGAAGTTATACCAATTAAAGGCATACATGAAGCAAGAAGAAATAAGTCTGGGGACAACTACTTTTATACACGTTGTGTTTGTTGCCGACATAATGGACCAAGTTATCCTTGGCCTTGACATTATGGAACATCAGAAGTTTGTACTTGATCTTCCGCAACGAATACTGCGAACTAATAATGAAGAGATTGTAATGAGACTCCCACGAAACAATGAAGCATCAATTCGAGAAGTTGTACTTAAAGAAGATGTCATATTACCTCCAAATTCAGAAGCTATTATCCAAGCAAGATGTGAAGACTTAGAAGAAGGTGAAATTCTAATGATCGAACCAATTGAAAGTATAGTCCACTATGCAGCTAAAGGAATTCTACCTGCAAGAACTCTGGCGCAAAACAAAAGAAATACAGTATTTGTCAGAATGATAAACCTAAGAGGATTACTCTCAACAAGTTAAAAGAGGGTGACAAAATTGGTACCTGTCAACCTGCTAATGTGATAATTTACTAATACCTTTGCTAAACCTGCTAGAAGTTGCCTCAGTAAACTACCTGATGCTCTGCAAGACCTGGGTGATTTCATCAAAAGCCCTGCTAAATCCAGTGCAGGTTACTACAACTGGAAGACCTTTTAAGAAGAAATCAAGACGTTTTCTCCCCTCTCTGAAAAGGATTTGGGAAAAACCAGCATAGTTCAACATCGAATAAATACTGGTGATGCAGCGCCGATAAGGCAACCACCACGAAGAATTCCTTTGGCTAAAAGAGACGAAGTTGAGAAGCTAATTGGAGACAGCCAAAACCAAGGCATTATAGAACCATCCCAGAGTCCATGGTCATCTCCAGTAGTCCTGGTTAAGAAGAAAGATGGTTCAACCAGATTTTGTGTTGACTTCAGAAGACTTAATGACGTCACGAAGAAGGACAGTTTTCCATTACCGAGAATAGACGATACTCTAGATACGCTGACGGGTTCAAAATGGTTTCCGACCTTAGACCTGAAAAAGTGGCTATTGGCAAGTAGAACTTCATCCTGAAGACAAGGAAAAAATCTGCCTTCTCGACCCGGAACCGGACTGTGGCAGTTTAATGTTATGCCATTTGGTCTATGCAATGCCCCTGCTACTTTTTTGAAAGATTGATGGAGTTAACATTACGTGGACTAACTTGGAAAACATGCTTAGTATACCTAGATGATATTATTATTCTTGGAAAAACATTTGAAGACCACCTTAGAAATGTCGAAGAGGTTTTTCAGAAGCTAAGATCTGCCCAGCTGAAACTTAGTCCAAAGAAATGTCACCTTTTTCAGAAAGAAGTAAAATACTTGGGGCATATAATAACCGAAGAAGGAGTGAAAACAGATCCAGAGAAGACAGAAGCTATCCAAAACTGGCCTACACCAAAAAACAAGCATGAAATTAGAAGCTTCCTGGGACTGTGCACTTACTATAGAAGATTTATACATGGATTTGCTGACATTGCTCGTCCATTACATCGACTTACTGAGAACAACAAAAGCTATGAATGGACCAAAGATTGTGAGACAGCCTTTACACATCTGAAGAAAGCCCTCTGTAACCCTCCAGTGTTGTCATATCCACAACCCAATCAAACGTTTATTGTGGACACTGATGCAAGCAATACTTCTATTGGTGGAGATTTTGTCACAGATACAAGATGGCCAAGAGAAAGTGATAGCGTACTTCAACAAAAGTTCTTGCCAAAACCTGAGCAAGAGAGTATTGTGTGACCAGAAAAAGAACTTTTAGCTATTGTCAAATCTCTGGAGCACTTCCATAAGTACCTTTATGGCCAGAAATTTCACCTGAGAACAGACCATGCATCACTCAAGTGGTTGCTTCAGTTCCGGAATCCTGAAGGTCAGATATCCGCGATGGTTACAACGTGTTCAAGAATACGATTTTTAAAATTGAACATCGAAGAGGATTGAACCATAAAAATGCTGATGCTCTATCAAGAAGACCTTGCCCCGAAGATTGTAAACATTGCAGTAAACGTGAAAGAGAACAAGAAGATCCAGATGAATTTCACTGCCGAAGAACACGCATCCAGTGCTCTCAAGAATGGGACCCTAAAATTCTCGCAAAAGAACAACGAGAGGATCTGATCTTGGAGATATTGTGAAACTTAAGACAGAAAATTCAGAACGACCCTCATATCAGACAGTAGCTTCCAAAGTCTGCAAGATATAAGGGGTACTGGAGCCATTTGGGACTCTTTGGTAATGAAAGATGGCATATTGAAAAGAGTCTGGGAAAGTTCTGACTGACAAAAGCCATACCTATCAAACAATACTACCAACCAAAAGGATTCCAGAAGTATTGCAAGCCCCTGCATAATGGTATAGGCGGTGGCCATTTTCGGAGTTATGAAGACTCTTGAAAAGGTTCGAGAAAGGTTCTACTGGCTGGGGAAGTCGTGCCGATATTAAAGACTGGTGCAGAATGTGCTTAAGGACTGCGCCTCCAGCAAGGGACCTAAGACACGAAGCCATGGCAAGATGAAGCAATACAATGTAGGAGCACCTTTTTGAAAGAATTGCCATAGACATAGCAGGACCATTTCCAACAAGTAAATCACCAAAATCCTTTATATTCTGGTAGCGAATGGATTACTTCAGCAAATGGCCGGAAGTCTACGCAATTCCAAATCAAGAAGCTGCCACTATTGCCGACGTACTATTTCAACAATGGATTTGTCGATATGGAGTACCAAGAGAAATACATACTGATCAAGGTAGAAACTTTGAGTCCGATCTTTTCAAGAACCTCTGTAATCTCCTGGGTATCCATAAAACCAGAACTACACCCCCTTCATCCCCAGTCAGATGGAATGGTCCGAAAAGATTTAGCAGAACTCTTGATAACTACCTGAAAATTAAGGTAAATGACCAACAAAAGTAACTGGGACAACTGTATACAGCCACCGTTTTACTAGCCTATCGCTCCCGCAGATTCACGAAACAACTGGAACGTCACCTGCAAAAGTCATTTTGGAGCGGAGTTATGCCTTCCAGTTGATTTACTAACTGGACGACCTTCTACCAATGAAAAACCAGCAGAAGATTATGTTAGTCAACTCAGTAAACAGCTGCAAGAAATACCACCGAGAGGGGTTCGCAATAAGCTACAAAAAGAAAGTGACCGTATGAAGTCCCGCTATGACTTGAAAGCCCCAATCATAAGGGATTCATTGTCGGTGAAAAAGGTTGGTTATACAATCCAAGAAGAACCAAGGGGCGTTCACCGAAACTGCAGAAGTCATGGGAGGGACCATATAAAGTAGTAACCCGGCTTAATGATCTGGTGTACCGAATTCAGAAGAGCCCACAGGCGAAGATGAAAGTTGTACATCTAGAACGGCTGTGTCGCTATCAAGATCGAGAAGATACTTGATCGAGACGATCAAAACTTGGGAGGGGCAATGTTACAGACTTTAGTTAGTGTTTAGTTATTAGAAATATAAAAGGTTAGAATTATTTTATTTAGGTTAATAATTTATTTAAAATAGGTTACCTTAGTTTTCCCTTTTCGACGGTCATTGCGGATTATCCTGAGGGAGCGCTGGAGACATCCTTTTTACACTTTTCTTACATCCTGTAGTAAAAGAATCCTTCCAGCTAATTCTAGACTTTTCCAGACTTTTTCCATTCTTTTCCACTTCACTATAAAAAGCGCGAGGAAAATCCGCACGGGCCAGTTTTAATTAGTTTTGATTCCGACGAGTTAAGAAGTTGACAGACAGTTAAAGGTTAAACAGTTGTCATTATTGCGTTACGTTAAGAGTGTTACCATAGAAACGTTTGTAAACCAGATATCCAATAAAAAGGTGTAAAACCAGGATCCGTGTTTTTATACGGGGTGTCACGGAACAATACTATACATTTGTTTACATAATATTTTTGATAAAAAAAAATAGTTTTTATTAGGTTGGGAGATGGGTAAAAGTCTCCTCTAGCTCTGATCCCATACTATAAACATTTATTTATTAATTTTATATATTTTAACATGTAGTTGGACTTTTCTATTATATTGTTTTGCTTGCTTTTTTAAAATTAAATTTAATATAAAACTTTGTTTTTTTTTTATTTTTTGCCCCCTCCTCTGGCATGGCAATTATATGATTTTTATTCAAAATAAATCTTTATGCATTTTTTCTCGCTTGATTCTTGGCGTTGCTGCTCGGTAATTGCCCGGTTATGCATTTTTAAAGCTAATATATAATATAATAGCTATATATAAGCCAATATGCATTTTTAAAGCTAATATACTTTATTTTAGTTCCTACTTTTGTAACGTTTTTACGTGATATCGAGTCCGCATTTGAAGTACGAGAATATTGTAAAGATTATCTGGGAGAGAGCAATTCGACACAGCAATTCGCAAACAATTTTTTAGAAAAGAGGCGTTCATTTAAACCAAAAAATGCTCACAAGGATGACATGTGCTCCCCGGCACCTGCAATTACACCATCCACGCAATACAGTACTGAATTTCAAGAGGTGAAGGTAAGGTAAAGGATAACAAAATTATTTAGATTTCTCTCCCTAGTGCTTCAAATTCAAATAAAATACTGGTGTATCAGGTGATAATATTAATAATTCCATCTTTTTTTGTTTTTTTGTTGGTGGTTTTTTATTATGCAATTTTTATAAAAGATTTTTTCAGGGTTTTATTTCCGCATAAAAATATAAAAAGATTTATATTATTTGTATTCTTTCATATCTGCGAGAAAAGAAACTCGATTTAGTAATTATTTTTTGTTTATAAACTCTGATACTAAATGTATACAACTTATATAAAATGGTGTTTTCTGGTTGTAATTTACCTGAAATATTCTCGTTTCGTACACCGACCATTGTGACGACCCAGATAACCAATCAAATAAGTACTATATTAAAAATTATTAAAATTTTGTTAATAAATTCTACGTACGGATAATTTAGACATTCAAAAGCCTTTAGTTCTGGTCGGACATGGTTAGTTCTGGTTAGTTAAAGCGGCTTTTTATTTTTCCCAATTATATTTCAGACATGATAAATTACTAAAAGTAGGAACAGCAAACGGTTCCGTCTGGGCCGCAACGCTACCATGGTAAAGGGATAATTTAGATAAATTCAAAAGCCCTCAGTTCTGGTTGTTCATGGATAGTTCTGGATAGTTAAAGCGGCTTTTTATTTTCCCCAAATATATTTCAGATGTGATAAATCACTAAAAGTATGAACAGTAAACTTTTCCTTTAGGTAGATAGTTCAAACATATATTATTAGATTATTTTAATATCACTATTATTTAAATAAATATTTTATATTTCTGCATCTTATATGTGAGCAAGAAATATTTTGATATGTAGTTATAAAATTAGTTTTATTTTATTTTACCATATTTTATGAACCATCAGAGACAGTAACCTACCTCAGTTTTTTATTTAGGAGTCAAGATGTCGGAAACTGAATAATAATTAATTTTGTGTACAAAATAAGAATATTTGGGGGAAATTTTTGAGGTGTACGAAACGCGAGTGTACGAAACAAGAATAAATCTATAAAATAGGTAATTTGCTTCATATTATTTATAAAAACATCTAATCTCATTCATCTCAAGAAAATTTAAATTAGAGGAAATACTCTAATACATTTCGCTAAATTTCACATTATTTGAATACATGTTGCCAAATAAATAGAAAAAAAAAACAAGTAAATTTGGTGAAATATGCCAAACAACCGATGTCGATACCGTGTCAATAGTCGAGGAAACGAAGTGATGCACGAGGGATTTTTTATGCAGTAAGATGGATTTGAATGCGGTTTTTTACATTTGATTCGTATGAACGTCTACAAACTTTGTGAACAAATTTATTTAATGGGCAATGAAACACTGCATTTGGGCATTAAAAAAATATATTTTTAAAATGCATTTTAAAGTTTGTAAATATAAAAAATTTATAACTAGGTAAATAATGATGAAAATGAGGCCGAATTTGTTACTTAGGGGTTTTCGAGGTCGCTAAACACGAACATAATATTGGTTATGGCCTACGAAGTACCTGGTGCGCGCTTAGGATGGTGTAAACGTCGAATTCTGTAGTTTTACGATAATTCCTCCTAATATCAGCTCAATTTTGTTACTCGAGGGTTTTTGAGGTCGCTGAACACGAATATAACATTAACAAGGGCCTGCGGAGTACCTGGTGCGCGTTAAGGATGGCGTAAACGTCGTTTTCCGGAGTTTTACGACAAATCCTCCTAATATCAGCCCAATTTCTTTACTCGGGGGGGTTTTTATGGTCGCTGAATACGAATATGACATCGAAAAGAGTCTGCGGAGTACTTGGTGCGCGCTAAAAATGTAAACGTCGTCTTCTGGACTTTTACGACAATTCGTTCTAATATCAGCCGAATTCTGTTACGCGGGGAGTTTTTGTAGTTGCTGAACACAAATATGAAATTGACAACGGCCTGCGGGGTACCCGGTGCGCGCTATGGATGATGTAAACGTCGTCTCCTGGAGTTTTTCGACCTAATGTCGGTCCAATTTTGTTACGCGGGGGGTTTTTTGTGGTCGCTAAATACGAATATGACATTGACAAGGGCCTGTGGAGTATTCGGTGCGCGCTAAGGATCGTGTAAACGTCGTATTCTAGTACCCCGGTACCAGATCATGGTCCGAATAGGTTGGTGTCAATGTCGTCTTCTGGAATTTTGTGGTAATTTGTTAATAATTAAAACTTGTAATTTCTGCTTATGGTATTTATTCATAAAATTATTTTTTGATAATATATTATTATGAAAAATACAATACAGGTATGCCGGAGATCCTTGTCAATATTATATTCATGTTCAGCGACCTCGAAAACCCCCCCGAGTGAAGAAATTGGGCTGATATTAAGAGAAGTTGTAATAAAACTCCAGAAGACGACTTTATATCATACTTAGTGCGCACCAGGTACTCCGCAGGTCCTTGTTATTATCATATTTGTGTTCAGCGACCTTAAAAACCCCCGAGTTACCAAATTGGGCTGATATTAGGAGGACGATGTTTGCATCATCCTTAGCGCGCACCAAGTGCTACGTAGGTTCTTGTCAATATCATATTCGTGTTTAGCGACCTCGAAAAACCCCTAGAAAAAAATTTGGGCTCATTTTTATCATTATTTACCTAGTTATAATTTTTTTATAATTTCAAACTTTAAAATGCATTTCGAAAATGCATTTTTTTAATGCAAAAATGCAGTTTTTGTTCAAAGTTTCTTCATACGAATCGAATGCAAAAAACCGTATTCAAATCGATCTTACTGCACAAAAAATCCTTCGTAAGACCTATTTTTGTGCTACGTTTCCTCGACTATAAACAAACAATGTCGATATCGAAGCATTTTATTGACTTGCCAAATTACATAGAAATTTATGTCATTTTTGGCAGAATGACTTTTTGTTGCCATTTCAGTGTAGCGGCGTATTTTTAAATTGAGCTCATTTTTGGCCACTTTTAGATTTAGACATAACAGGTCTTATTTAAACCAGCGAGGCTTTTCCGAAGCACATTGTTTTGGTTTGTTGAGAAAAAATTTACGTTTTTTTTTAACCATTAACTTCTTATTTTTGGTGGTGGTGACTTCATATCAAGCCGTGGCGACATTTTACTCTGTTACTATCACAAAACTACGTTATTGTTGAAAAAAATATATTTTATAATAGTTTTAATTACTGTCGCATTCGCCGTTTATTTATTTATTTTTTGTTAATTTATAATTGTGTAGTGAATCCAATTAAGTTCATGAGTCATATTATGTATAAATTATTAGACTTATTAATGTTTTTTGATTTGACCTAATAAAATAATCTCTTCATTTTGTAAGAGAAAACAAAAAACAATTATTTCATATCAAAATCATCATTACTTTATAATGAAAATTGAAATTTACTTTTATTTAATCACATAATATTATGTTTACCTTAATACAGTATAACGAATTTTCAAAAATTTTCCTCTAGTGTTCTGCTGATCTAATTCAAAAATAATCCTCACCCAGGATGTAATATGCATATGCATGTACATAAAATTTTATATTTACTTTTCTTTTTCAGGGCAAAAACAAGAAAAACAAAAAATCAAAAATGCTAAAAGTGGACGCTAGAATTTTAGGTTTTAATGTTACATCAGCTCCTGACAGAATTAACGTGGGTGATCGAGACTATGGTGATAATTCTTAACTTTACTAGTGTACCATACCAGAAATACAGGGTGCATCACAATTTGTGACCTGTTATGTGTGTCTAAAGAATCATTAGATTTTTATTTAAATATACCCAATTGTTTTACTGATCATACAGGTTTTCATTATCTCTTTGTTAAAGAATAAATGCATATTACATTTTTTCTCACTTTTGAAGTAATTTAAAATGTTACTTTATTTGTTAAAATAATATTTAATTATTAATTAATTCATAATATTATATGTTTAAAACCAAAAATTATTACTATAAAAAATAATCAATAAAATAACGATAAGTTTGTTTATTTACCTTTCCTTTTTTTAATTAAGTTTACGTCGAAAGTAAAAAACAAAATCTTTAAGAGTGTGAGAAGTTTTAGTATTTTTCAGTATTGACCTATATTTTCCTTAATTGTTTAATTTTTCATACTTTTTATTCCGTAGATATGTGAAATAATTTGGTATATTTAGTTTTAATGTGGTGTTCCTTAAATACATGTCTTTTATTTTATCATCAAACAGTTGTCGACACAAATTTGTAGGCTTTAAACAAAAAAATGGCCAAAGAAAAAGATTCTTATGACTTGCATTGCACCTTGTATATTTGTTAATAACTGTACCTTTAATATTATATATATTATATATGATGATTTATAAGACCGTTTTCTAGTTTAAAATATTGCTTATTTATGTGTAATACATTTTTGTTTTAAAAAGTTTACTGTTTAAATATTAGTTTTACATAAAAGACAGTATCCTGACTTTTATTTTACGTTTCAATATCCTAAGTGCTGTTTCGGATGGGCAGAAATTCTGCGGCATAATTGGTTGAATTTCAGGTAAAACTAGATCGGGGACTGCAACATTCATTCTTTAGGATGAATTTATCAGAAACGGTTTTTAAGGGGGGAACGGCCCAAAAAATGAGTGATCTTCGGACATTTTTTTGACGGGGATAATTAAGGAATTTGCAGAGAGTTTTTTTTTAATTTACTTAAGTACACATTAAATATAGTTTTTACAAGTTTTTATTAAAATATATTAAATAGGTACATAATTATAAACGATACCATAAAATTTAAAAAAATCCCCCTCCACAGCGGCATTGATTTGTCAAAAACGGGTGATCTGAAAAAAAATATTAGTTTATTATAATCTGTATAAATGTAGTTATCGTTGCACGTAGCCGATTTTTTTTATTTCGGTTTTTCACAAAATGGCGATCAATTGATTTTTTTTTTGCCTATTTTTTTTTTGGATTCAAACAATCTTAAAAAAATAGTAAAAATCAAAATTTTTAAAATAGGCTACATGCAATGATAACTAAATTCATACAGATTATAATAAACTGATTTTTTTTTTCAGAAATCAATGTTGTTGTGGAGGTGGATTTTTTTTTACTTTACGGTATTGTTTATAACTATGTAACTATTTAATTTTTTTAAATAAAAATTTGTTAAAACTATATTCAATATGCACTTAATAAATTAAAAAAAAAAAAAACGATTTCCAAATTCCTTAATTATCCCCGTCAAAAAATTTCCGAACATCACTTATCTACACTTTTCGACTAACTTTTTGTAACGGAATAATAGAGTTAAAGATTTAAAGTTAGAAAAAGTTCTCTTCAAAACAAGAGCAAGTTCGTTTTTAGACCGATTTTCGATTGCGTGTGTTTTAATTAAGTGTGACATTGAAAATTTATCATAGGCCTTATTGCTTTTTTAAAGTTAAAAAAAACTTACAATTATAAGATCTCAACATCTAAAAATAAATGGAAAATAAATCAAACTTTTGAAATATAGAACCAAAATAATATAAATTTAATTGTAAACCAGTATTTTTGCTTTCAACCATGCACCTAAATTTAAATGGTGAGATGAAAGTAAAGACACATTTCTACTGCAAGGACCCAGCAATGTTCTTATGAAAAATGGGTTTCGGCTAATTGTTTTCAAACTTTGCATAGTGATAGTTCTTAATAAGCTGATCAAAAAAGTCTTTACAAGCACAAAACTTGAAAACCCTCCCAACCCCCCCAAAGTCACCATCAAAGACCACTGGGAATTTTTCGTATGGGAAATGGATTTCGGCCAAATGTTTTCAAACTTTGCATAGTGATGGTTCACAATACGCTGATCAAAAGTCTTAACGGATACAAAACCCGAAAACCCACCAACCCCCAAAATCACCATCCAAGGTCATTGGAGATGATTTTGACTGATCTTTTGGTCAATTGCTCTGCGGAGTTTTTTGATAGTGTTGTCGAATTGTAGCCACATAAATAGTTAAAGAGCCACAGCCTGAAGTTCCCTGTAACTGGATTTTTTTTACGGGGTATGTACCCTTCCCCCAATATCTCCTTCCCCAACTCCAAACTTCAATCTCACCAACTACAAGGGATGTCAGGCTGTAGGTCTGTAACTATTTAAGTGGCTACAATTCGACTACACTATCAAAAAAATCCGCAGAGCAATTGACCAAACTATCTGTGAAGATAATCCCCAGTGATCTTTGAGGGTGGTTTTGGGCAAGGGTGGTAAACTTAACAAGGAGTGCTGGATCCCATTTAAGCCCATGTACGCCGATTTAAATGTTAATTCGATATTTGTGACGTAATTCTTTTGCCCTATTGTTTTGTTTACAAGTAGTATAAAGTCTTAATTTTATCAAGTGGTGTACAATAAGGATCTAATAGTAGGTGTACATTCAAATTAGTTTATAAAAGTTGAAAATTTAACAAAAATTAATAAAAATAAATCTACCTTCTGGGCAATTCGATGACGTCACAAACATAACCTTATCTGCGGACAAATAGTAAAAATCGAGCACTCCTTGTTAAGTTTACAACCCTTGGGTTTTAGGTAGGTTGGGGGGGTTGGTTTTCGGGTTTTGGACCCGTGTAGACTTTTAATCAGCGTGTTGAGAACTATCACCATGCAAAGTTTTAAAACAATTGGCCGGAACCCATTTTCCATAAGAAAAAGCCCGAGTGACCTTTGAGGGTGATTTTGTTGAGGTTTTCGGGTTTTGTGTCCGTGGAGACTTTTGATCAGCGTGTTAAGAACTATCACTATGCGAAGTTTAAAAATAATTTGCCTAAAACCGTTTTCCATAAGAAAAATCCTCAGTGAACTTTGACGGTGATTTTGAGGAGGTTGGGGAGGTTTATGGGCTTTGTACCCTTGGAGAATTTTGATCACGGTGAAGTTTGAAAACAATTGGCCAAAACCCATTTTCCATAAGAAAAACCCCCAGTGACTTTTGGGGGATTGAGAGGGTTTTTTGGGTATTGTGACCATGGAGACTTGATCAGCGTGTTGAGAACCATCAAATGTTGAAAATAATCGGCGGAAACCCATTTTCCATCCAAAAAAAACCAGTGACCAATGAAGCTGATTTTGGGGGGGTTGGGGAAATTTTCGGGTTTTGTGCCCGTGGAGACTTGATCAGCGTATTGAGAACTATCACTCTGCATAGTTTGAAAATAATTGGCCGATCAGCAGTTGCGTTCGCTATCGGACCAAAATACAAACTAAAAAAAGAACAGTTTTTCAAATTATATATGTATAGCCGATTAAAATTAGAATGTGTTATAGAAACTAGATAAAAGTGCATAAATGTTATGGTCAGACCTCAAAGTGTCGTTGCAAAAGTCGTCAGTCATCGATAAATTAGTTGCGTTTCGTGCGCTGAGATCTCACGCGGCTAGTCTCTTTCATAATGCAGTTTGACGACTTTTGCAACGATACACCGAGGTCTGACCATTATTTTTATGCACGTTTATCTAATTTATACATCTAAATTTCCAACGGCTCTATATAACTTGACAAATGGAATCTTTTTAACGTTTGTTTATCGCTCTGAAGATAAACGCAACGTCGACAAGTCTTACGATGGTTTTCATGCCTATTTAATTATATACAATACGATGTTAGTAGCCGGCTACTAATAACTTAAATTATCATTTTTTTTTTGTTTACATTGTCGTTGGCGGCAATGCGACCGCACGATCTAGCCTATCATTTTGTTACTAGTAAACATATCTCTAATGAAATGTAATAAATAAATACAGCTTCCGAAATATTATTAAAGCTATTAACCTCACGGGAAGCAGGGATTTTTTGTTAAAAACAGGTTTTTCAAAGAGGGAAAATATTTCGTTAAATCATTCTGACAAAAAAAGTTAAAATGTAAGGCGTATTTATAAAATTTACTATAAAAATTTACTCCGCTCTTAGTTATTTTTTTAGGACAGCTTACAAAGGCGACAGATCCCTAAGATTTTTTTATTACCTGGTGTCTAAGAGATAACGTTTGCTTTTAAGCAAATAAATTGATTTGCAACTTGAAAAATATCTCGATATCTCTAGGCTATTGTTTCTATAAAAGTATTCAGTGCAACGTACAAAACGTTTGTTTTAATTTTTTTGCTAGAACGGTTTCACTGTTGACATCTACTTTTTCATCTAGTTGTTTAAAGTGTTTAACTCTTTTATGTCATTTGGACAAATCTGCCTGGATAAACAGACCTGAATTTTTAAACTTTGATAAGATAAACTATCAAAAACAACCTTATTTCATTGTACCAAAAAACGATATTGACAGAAAAAAAAACAAATTATTTTTTTAGACATTATGCAAAAATTAAAATATATTTTTAGTTTTTTTATATAATGAGGAAAATCTAACAGATCATTTGGATGGATTTGCCGATTTTTCTACTAGCTATTCAAGAGAATCTGATTCAGTAAAATTTACAAGGCCGAAAAAAATGTCTACAGACAAGATTTTTTTCAAAAGAAATTATTTATTTATAAAACAACAAAGAACTTGAAAAGTTATCAAGGATTTCAATAGTACGTCCTTTTTTCGACGCCACCACTGACCCTCATATGGAATCGCAATCAGTTCGGTTCAAAGTGCGTCTGTCCGCTCTGGCACTAGACATCAATTTTAAATTTTAGAGTACTCGATTGTGCACAGATGGACTACCAGATGGATTTTTGTACATATTCTTGGTTGGCCAATGCCGTATTTTGACAATTTGGTATCTCTCGCCTTCTTTTTGTCATTTATGAATTATTAATTACATATATGACATCATCATAAAATAAAAATAAACCAAACTTGTAACTAAATATGTAAAAAAGGAAAACCTTAGCCACTGTAAAATTTAATTTTATATGCTTCATAATGACTTCATTTTAAATTTTATGCAGCAGCATCATCAAGATTAATTTTTCTTTATCCACTAGTTTTGATGAAAAATTATAAAATAATATTATAGTAAGCCTATGCTCTGAAGCAGTAGTTACACTGTGGTTTTGACTACGGTTTGACACGACATTGTATTAATGGCCCTTATAAGTACACGCTTATTTTCTCCTTTATTTACTGTGCTCTCGATATAGACCCACCGACGATTCCAGTGAGGAGAGCGAATCGCGGAAGTGATAGTGAACAATACAGAGGTTAGGAAATAATACTTTTCGTATCGTATTATTATCGCTATCGGAAACATATTTATAATTTTGGTCGATAAGCACGAAAAGTGTTTACGTTATTTCGTTATTTGTAATTTTAAATTATGTTCCTGAACTTTGTTTGTGTATTCTGAGTTCCATATTTGTAGTTGAGTATCTCATTTTTTGCTAGCTAAATTTGGTAACATTAATCCTGTCACCTTATTGTTCGTATTCCTTCCCGCCACAAATACTATCAGCGATTAGACATCAAAATATTAGGTTATCTATAATTGCAACGGAATAATCAGAATAAATGGAAAATTGGATTTAGGAAACTGTTTAAACCAATTTACCAAAAATTCTATTATTTTGGACAAAAAAAAATGTAAGATTATCACAAAATGGTAAAAAATTGTTTTAAAGGTAGAGATCGAACGCTGTAAGAACAACACCGATACATCACGGTCTCATATGGCAAACCCGTATAAAACCGTGACGTATCGGTGTTGTTCTAACAGTGTTCGATCTCTAGTATCTGCTGTTAATGTCAACTTCGTATAATAAAGCGATTTAAACCAGTGCCAAAAAATGGGCCAACGATTATGGCGATTCAACGTATCAGTAGACAGGTTTAACTTCTCATATGCAGGGGTTATGGCAACAATACTTTAATATATTGAAACCCTGGGATCCTTATGTCAAAATAAATTAATTAAAAATAGTGGAAAACAGCGGAGCATTATTAATTACTACGATATTTGACCCTTAATTATAAGTCGAAACATCAGACCCGCCCATGACCCCTATTGCTAGCCCTTTAAATCCCCATTAACACCGTTCTTAAATAAAATGTCTAATAATTTCACTTGATTTGCGTATCAGGTCAACTTCCTCTTCTGTTAATATGGCATAGTTAACAAATAAGTTTTTGTACCGCAGGTATAAAAAGCAAAATACCAAGGGTTTAAAAATTCTCCAGCTAAATGAATACAAATTAGACAATGTTGTAATTATTTTTATTTTTCAGCATAGTAGGCCTCCTGCAAATATTTTTTTTATTGGCTAAAGATAAGATTTTATACTTGAATAACAAATATTTCTTTATAACAACCTATATACCACGTACCTGACTAGAATAGTCTAAGATCCAAATTAAAGACGACTTCACCCATCTGCCAACCGGATGAAAACTATTTTTTATCAGATACAGTGCGTAAACAAATGTATTGCAAATGGGTTACCTAAAAAATAATGGTTAAGACTATGATTAATTAAAAAACAATTTAAAATTGTTTGATACTTTCTGTATAATGTTAATTCTTATTTTTTTTTAATCTACATGACAGTACTGATATACAACTAATTTTGTAAACATCAATTTCACAAACTTATTAAAAAATTTAAAAATGAAGTTATTATAATTTTTATGTATGGTTTCATTCTATGTTAAATCAGTGGAATTTCAATTAAAGTGGCTTTTCAAAAATACAATAATTTACATGGGTGTCTCTTTGAAAAAAAAAAAAATCGAAAAGTAACAGTTTGGGAATCTTGGCAACACTGCGTAGTTTTTTACAGAATCAACACTATTGTATAAAAAAATATGCATATATTTTTTTAAGTCAGTTAAGATAATCTTTAATAAATTTGAAACGGTATATCACAAATACACATCGTGGAATTTGTCTTTAAAAGGGATATTTAAAAATGTTATAAAATATAGGGTGTTTCATTAAAAAAAAACTTATATATATATATATATATATATATATATATATATATATATATATATATATATATATATATATATATATATATATATATATATATATATATATATATATATATATATATATAAATCGTAACAAACCCAAAATATCACAAAATTAAAGATACATTTACAACAAACAAGTTTTATAAAAAACTTTTTCTCGTATAACATACGTTTTTTTTCAGAATAAAGGTATAGGCGCTTAATAAACAGGCCACCCTGTACAACAAAGACCGCAATCAAATAAGATATAGCAGAGTATTTTGTTTAGCGCTATCTCACCTACTCGCAACAGTTATTAAGAAAAACCACAAATCGAAGAGCACTAATGCTTTTTCAGGTTTGCTTACTTTGATTTATTTTATTTATTTCTTTAGTATAACTATTTATTTAAAACATGATGTTTTTTAAATAATATAATGTTTTAACTGAATATAAACAGGGTGTTTCTTTAATATTGCGAATAATTTCACAGATGTACTTATGCGCGGATCCACCGTTGTGGGCACTGTGGGCATGCCCACAACCCTAATTCACTAGTTGTAACCGGTAAAGTCTTACTTTCACGGTCTATTCAGATGTATAGGCTGATAATAAATATGTAGAATGTCATAGAAGTATTACGATCGAAACGAAAAGATGTAATAACATAAAAAAACGTTCAAAACTTAGGCGTATGTAAGTCCATGATTCTTCACGAGTGAGTTTGTACTCCGACTCGCACTTGGCCTGTGGCTGTACCCACAACCTTTCTGGAAGGCTGGATCCGCGCCTGGTTATATATATATATATATATATATATATATATATATATATATATATATATATATATATATATATATATATATATATATATATATATATATATATATATATATATATATATATATATATATATATATATATATATATATATATATATATATATATATATATATATATATATATATATATATATATATATATATATATATATATATATATACCAAATTTCATCATATTAAAGAAACACTGTGTAGGTATATGTTGAGGTTAGATGCATCCTTATTTTATTCCCAGAGATCATACAAAAGTAGCTCATTGCTATTACGAGTATTATCACTATTATCGTATATTCTTCTTAACAAATTACGAAAAAATTTGTTTGACAAAGCCATCCCTCGGTCTGCGTATAATACCAGTAAATGTTGCACGTGGCAAACGCAGTATTTCCAAACTGAAATTGATAAAAAAGTTTTTGCGGTCTACAATGTCTTAAATAAGATTTATCAGTTTGGCCTCAGTGTCCATTGAAAATCAAGTTGCAAAAAAATTAAGATTCCAGTCTTATTAGAGAATTTGCTGACACAAAAAATCTGGAGAACTAAAGTTTCAGCAGTTTGTTTATATATATTTTTTAATATTTTGTGTTTAACCGACTAATATACAATGTAGGCTCACTGGTTAAAATTTATTAAAAATACGGTACCCAATTCATTTTTTTTTTCATTTTACGTATTATTATATAATAAAAGGCGCCAAATGAGTAATATAAAAATTATTTGCCATAAAATCTCAGAGTTTTTGATAAGCAAAATCCAAACAATAGCGGGGTATTTTTAGGGGTTTACAATATTAAAAAATATATATATTACTTCCTATATATATAGTCCTAATCACCTCGCTTGTCTTTTTCACCCTTCTACACATCAACAGCATAATATCAGCCTAAAAAACGCTGGCCAGCAAGGTTTTACTTTGGTAAAGTGATAAAAGGCGAATTGCCAGACATAGGAATGGTGGGGGTTAGGGATGCTAAAACAGTTCATAGTTTTTTCTTTCTTTGGGTAAGGGTAAGGTAAGGGAGAATTAATGATTTGGAGAACCACTAAAGCTAAAGCGTTTTGAAATTTGGTATAAAAATTCTTTGCCAAAAAATCTCAGAGTTTTTGATGAGCAAAATCCAAAGAATAGCGGGGTATTTTAAGGGGTTTATTTAAAAAAAAAATACTTATTTCAAAGTTAGAAAATCAAAAAAATGTCAACACAATACATTTCCACATAGTTAATAAACAAAACAATATATTGTAGGATCTTTTTTAGGGGGGTAAAATTATAAATTTTCCTCAAAGTCGGTTATTGGGGGTTTTTGGGGTCGTTGATTTTAAATTATTTGTTAAAATGGCTTGGTCACTTATACTCCACACATGAGGCAACTGAATGCATGCTGCCACGTACCTTCTAGCACTACAACTCGGCATTAATAATTTAATTTTGAGCATTTTAATCACTAACACTAATACCATTAAATCTGCAAGCTTTTCTGGGATCTAAATTATCAATTATTTCTTTAATATCATCTTCATTGGTAATTTCATTTTTATTTTAAAACATAGACTTTGAACTTTTTATCTGCTTTTGTTTCTTCATTTCTTCACTTTATATTTTTCCAATTTTGTTTGTTGTTGGGGTACAATATTATTTATCTATTTAATCCAAATCGATTATGTCAAAAATCAAACACAAATAAGTCAAAATTAAACAGATTTTATTAACAGTTAATCAATATATTTAACAAGAAAATCGCTTACTAAAGGTAATTTTTCTGTACTTGTATTCTCAAGCACACAACCCAGAACTTTTTGTATATTTATTGCAGTACCTCCAATAATATTTGGATATTTTCTTTCTTTACCCTCAGAGTAATTAAATAGTAAACGTTTACTTAAGTAGTCTTCATAAAAAGAAATACTACCTACTTCTACATAAGCATTTAAATGATTTGAAAACATCTGTATGGACAATTTTAAACTTTCTGCATTCCTAAGTTTATTTGCAGGTATTAAAACCAATCTAAAATGGTAACCTAAAGGTTTATATAACATAACCACGTTATCAATTATGTTTTCTAACATATCTACGTTTTTTAAAGTTGCAATAAAAATACCAATTTCTGAAGATTGGTTTAAGTTAAAGAGATGTTTAGGGCTATTTTCGTCAACTATACGATATCTTCTTCCACAACAAAAATATTTTATTGGTAATTGTGCTGTATGTACAAAATGTTTGGTAAAATAAGCCATAAAGGAATATAGCGAGCTAGCACCTACTAAATGTAATTTATTTACCTCATCACTTTTAACACAATGCATGTCTTTTATTGTTAACAACTGTGACTTGTCAGATGGATTAGTTCCACAACCCTCAACTACTACACTTTTAACAAAATCTGAATTTGAAAAATGTGTATAACTTAAATCCTGTAGTTTACTCATAAAATAATTTTGAATTGCAAACTCAAATAATGCAGCATCAGATTTGAAATAACAACTCATGTGATCAATATATTTAATAAATTTTTTAGAATGACTAATTGTTAGATGATTTTCCGTTTTTACTACTGGTTTTTTAAGATAGCTATATACTTCCAATTCATCAGTGTGTGGTGTCATAGGATGTAAAAGATTGGGTAAACCTAAAACCTGTAAAAAAACAGACTCTTCAATACTATAACTCATATTACGTAAATTCTTAAAGTCATCCTTAATAATTTTTAAATGGGATTTAAGTTTTTCAATTTCTAAATTTATGCTATCGTCAGTTTTTAATTTCATAAAGTCTGCTATAGTTTGTCCAATTTCAATTCTAGCTTGATCCAAAGCATTTTTCCTGTTACTAACTTCTTTAAAAAATTTCCATCGTTCTTCAATATTATTGATGTTAATTGGTAATTGTCGGAGCTTAACATTTTCAATTAAATCAGCCTTATTTGCAAGTTGAGTGTCAAAGTCAATGACTGGGGTAAGAACAGCAAAATTTTTTTGTGCTTTATCGCCAGTTATATAAAGGGCCGAAGAGAAGTTTCGTACGTTATTTTTTATATATCTAAGCTTATTTACTAACATTTTTTTCTGTTTTTATACTTTTTGTTTTTTAACTGAACCAGCGTTTTCTGGTAACAACTGAGTTTCGACCTTTCTTTTCGCTGGTTGTTTCCAACTGCCGTGTCCGGCAGCACGTTCTGAATCTTCAATAGTATATGGCTCTTCCTCCAGTGCTTTTAATCTTCTTTTGTGAACTTTAGTAGTAAAGTGTTCTTGCAATGCCTGACTGTTAATAAAATATCGAGCACAGTGTATGCAATAAAACTGAGCGTTTCCTGGTTTGTCAAAGTCAACTTCTTGTTCTAAAAGATGTTGGGAATTTTCAGGCTTTAAATCTTCATCGATCTAAAAACAAATACATGCGATCAGTAAATTTATTTAAATATAAATAAAACGGACATTAACTGACGATTAACGATCTCAATCTTTAACGGGCCCACTAGGTTCACCCGTTACATGACCTCAATCGTTAATTGCGCTTATTATTACCTTCGTTTATTAAATAGCTACTAACCTACAAATTAAAGTAATAACCAATTAACGATAATTAAACAAAGAAACCACCAAATCAAAAAAACTGAGAATGTTGTTCTCCAGTTGCAAATCATTTTTAGTGCCTTTTTTTATGGATTCTCTTACTTGTGCAAAAATACCAGGCATCTTCGGAATTTGCCGATATTCCATTTCAACTCTTTAATAAAGAGTCGGCACGTCAGGAATTTCATGTTCCGAAATAAATAAATAAGTCGTGGAGGGATAAGAACATGGCTTCCTCGTTTCCCTGACCGTAATTTTTTGGTTTTATATTTATGGGGGCAATTAATGCATATTAATTTCACAATAATGCCAGTAGTGCATATTAATGCCAAAATAATGCAAGTAGTGCATATTAATGCCAAAATAATGCAAGTAATGCATATTAATGTCAATTAATGTAAAGTATTACAAAATAATGCACATTTTTAATGCCACCCTTGCATACATATATTGCAAGTGTGAGTTCCACCATTGGGCAGAATATATGTTCATGTCTCCTGCAGCACAAGAATCTCGTTGGCTTCATGTACTTAGCAAGGAATTGAAATCTTGCATAAAACCCACAATGCTATCTGTTGATAACCTGGGTGCACAATATTTAGCAACCAATGAAGGACATTATGCCAGAACCAAACATATTGATGCTGGAAATCATTTTCTTAAAAAAAGATAAGAGATGGGATGATCAAACTAAAGAATGTACCAACTTAGCAGATGGTGGGAGACTTATTCAGCAAACCATTAAATTAACAGAAGTTAAAGATATGTTCTGAAGAACAAGGACTAGTATTTTCAATAGTGGGGGTGTTGGATCATAGACTTAAAATACCTAACAAATTTACAAGTTACCAGAATCTGTTACTACTAAACTAGTAGTTGTCAATGTACTTTTTAAGTTATCTAATATTTGTCAATTTATGTCTGAATTAAACTGTCTAAAAGAATTGTTCATTTCATGTTTCAAGCATTTCAACAGAATATGAAGTATTGGTTTCTTGGTTTCTATAAGAGATATAAGGACTTATTAGTTGAAGTTGGACATACCCTAATCGCCATTTAATATAAAAAAAATTCCCATTTTTTTATGTTAATAAATTTTGTAATAAAAAAATAAGGTATTTTTTTACTTATCGAGCCCATGGTCAATTTTACTGAAATTTTGTATATAAGGGGGTTTTTTGGGGAGCTGAATACAAATCTAAAGTAAAATTTTGTCAGAAACATCTAGTTTTTAAGTTTTAACACACCACTCGGACCTAACCTCAAAACTGCACAAACATTCCTACAATTCCTCCTTAAAATTAGTTACACCAGAAGTGGACGATTTTATGGTAAAACATTAAGTAATTAGGTATTTTTTAGGATTCATTTATTTTTACGTTTCGTTAGTTGGTTATTTTAACAAAAAAACACCATCAAAAAAAAGTATGTTTACCTTTAAAAAGTCAACAAAATTATCTAGGGATTTTTAAGCAATGATACAAGTTAGAAAACAATTTGAAAGAGGCTTCTTTTTAAATTTGGATTGTGAAAAAATGGAGTTTACATTACATAACTAAATGGCCCTGTACTGGATGTCTTCACATCTTATCTGAGTGAGAGGTTACAGGCTGTAAAGCTAAATAATACTGTTAGTGTTTCTAATTATATTAAGATGGGTGTACCTCAAGGGACGGTACTTGGCCCCATTCTATTTATTTCTTACATAAATCCACTTCTTAAAGAGGTTGATATCATGGGGGGTACAATACTGTCGTATGCAGATGATACTGTCTTAGTTTTTGAAGGTAGTGATTGGGACAAAGTTAAGGAAACTGCAGAAAAAGGCACTCAGACAGTGAAGACATGGTTTGATTCATTCAAACTTTCATTGAATTTTACAAAAACCAATTTTATTGCTTTTTCCTTGACCCAGAAAAATAGACCAACTTTTAATACTTTGCAGATGAGTGAGTCCGGTCATCAGATTTCATCAGTTGAACATACTAAATATCTGGGCATTATAATTGATCAACATCTAAAATTTAACGCACATATAACTAAACTGGTGAAATCAATGAAAAATCTCATACATAAATTTTTCGTACTTAGGAATATTTTAGGAGAAAAAATTCTTATTTCTGTATATAGAGCTCTTGTTGAATCTATATTGAGATATGGGATATTGGTGTGGGGTGGAACCTATAAAACAACACTATATCCACTTAATGTTATCCAAAACTATATATTGAAAATCATATTTAAAAAACCAAAATTATTTCACACTTCTCTTCTTTATTCTGATAAAATATTAAATACAAGATGTTTATATATTCTCACCGTTTGTAAATTTATGGTACGAAATAAACACTTAATGAGGACATCACATGCTTGTAACACTAGGTTTGGACTACAAAACAATATTTGTCTACCTTCTAATAAGACAACACTTAACTTAAAATCAATTGTATATCTAGGACCAAAAATAGTTAATTTGTTACCACATAACATTCGTAATACTCCAACATTTAAAACCTTTAATTCTAGATGCGCGAAGTTTATATATGATAATTATGCACTTTTCTCTAACTTGTTTTAATTATAAACTTTTTCCTGGTATTTTTATGTGATTTATTGATTATATTAAATGAAAACTAAATTATTATTAGTGTCTCTGTACTATTACTGTTTATAGGCTTAATTTAGTAGATTTGTCGGTTAATCTTGTGTGAACGAGAATATGGCATGAATGAGGTTTCCTCCTGATGAAAACACATACAGATATTTATATATCTAGGTGTTTTCTTTGTTAATTAATTGATATGTATATTTATTTGTTAAATTGTATTAAAATATTTAATTGTTTGTTATGAAATAAATAAATATGAAATAAATAAATCTATTTAATATATACCTCATCAACAAATCCAAATTCAGCAAAATGTGCCCCTGCCTCACTTGTATTTATATCTAACCTTTAAAAACACTTTGCAATATACGTCTAGCCTAGCAGTCCTTACAAAATACAAACCTTTGTCATAATGCACCTTTTGCAAAAAATTTTACTTAGTATAAATGTCTTTTTATAGAATTTTCAAATTTCTTTATTAAAGAAATTTTTTATTATTATTTTTTATATTTCATGCTGTTAAAAACAATTTAAATTTTAAAATTGGTGCCTTTCAGTTATACCAACATATCTGTTTAAAAATCCCTAGATAATTTCATTAATTTTTTTATATATAAAAATAAAATTTTTGAATGTGTTTTTAAGTAAAACCAATGAGTAAATAATACTGTAAATAAGTTTATCCCCTATAACAAAGGGTGTTCTATCATAAAATCATTTAATTTGGCACTGTGACCAGGTTCAAGGAGAAGGAATTTTTGGAAAGTTTGTGCATTTTTAGGGTTAAATTCCAGTAGGGTGTTATAACTTAAAAACTGAGGGGGAACTCACTCTTGCAATATATGTACGCAAGGGTTGCATTAATAATGTGCATTATTTTGCAATACTTTACATTACTTGACATTAATATGCATTACTTGCATTTGTTTGGCATTAATATGCATTACTTGCATTATTTTGGCATTAATATGCATAGCTTGCATTATTTCGGCATTAATATGCATTACTCCCATTATTTTTGAAATTAATATGCATTACCCTGCATTGTTTGAATTATCCCTTTACTGTTTCATATTCTTTCCTTCAACATTGAAAGATAAAGTGGTGCATTAATATGCATTATTTTGTCATTAATATGCATTACTCACATTATTTTGTCATTAATATGCATTACTCGCATTACTTCGGCATTAATATGCATTAGTCACATTATTTTGGCATTAATATGCATTATGAAAATTATTTTGACATTGGGTCCGGTGTAGTTTAGCTCCATTCGATTTGAAAAAAATAAATATTACAGATAAAAAGAACACATTTTGTTTAGTAGATTTCCAACAGAAAAAATCCGAAAAAATGCATTTTTGCAGAGAAAAATGAAATTAAAAGTCGAAAAAATACTATGTTTTTAGGTTAAGTAAAAGGCCAGAATTTGCGACGTTGTCGGATCAAAAAAAAATTGTTCGACGGCGCATTTATGATAAAGAAATTTTACAATTTAATGAGGAAAACCTAACGACAACTAACCAAAAACTAACCAAAACTAGGTAATAGTTTGAAAGTTGTTGTTGGTTAGTTCTGATTTGTTGTTTCTATAAAAAAAACTTCATTTCTGGTAAATGGGAAAAAACAACCTTCAATAATAACAAATTATTAGAAAACATCTGGCAACATTGCTTATTGAAGGACGCAACCGTCAACAAAAATGTCTTTTTAGTGTATTCTTTCTCACTCTTTTTCATGTTAGTCCGCCATATTACTCAGCATATTTTATACGGGAAATAAAGAAATTATTTTATTTTGTGATAATGTGAGTGAAAATTTCGTTTTTTCAGACCCTATGTGTTTTATTATGGTGTAACAAATATGTGAAAACAAAAATTATGTTAAAATATTGCTATTTAGCAATGGAGCTAAAGTTCACCGTAGCCTTTGACATTAATATGCATTACTCGCATTATTGCATTTTTTTTAAATAATGCGCAATATGAACACAAAACGCAAGTGAGTTCCCCCTCGTTAAAAACTATAAGTTTCCGACAAAATTTGACTTCAGATTCATGATCAGCGTCCCTAAAACACCTCGTGGGCCTGGCAAGTAAAAAGTTACCAAAAATAAATAAAACATTTTTATCCCACACAAAAGTAATCCAGTTACCTGGGTTATATGTGTAAACCATTTGCATAACCCCGTATATTTGGTTAAAAATACTTGTCTCTGTTGGTGGGAGGGAAAACTGTTTATATATAGGTACAATATATTTACCTGATCTAAATCTTTAACTCGCCGTTTTGTCCTGTATTTCTTTTTAAGGTTAGTGTCACCTGCACTATACGATTTTCTTTTATAAACCATTACAAAATAACTGTAAAATTTATATTTTAATTAAAACTTTTTATCTTTTACAGTAAAACACGAATGGTTAAAAAATTGCCTACCCTACATAAAATTATTAATAGTGCCTTTTAACTACGGCTTTTAACTTAAAACCACATGCATCGAACACCACAAAATACGAAAGTCGAACACTATTTATTACTTTTTATCGTGGATGAGAGGTTATTTTACATTTTTTATTTATTAGGTAATATGACAGTTCTTTTCGGACATATACCTTCTAGAAGCAGTCTTTTCGCTTAACAGTGCGAACAAGCGTGCAAGAGAGAAAAATAAACAAACAGTATAACTAGCGGATGCAGACAGCTCGCGAAAAGTATTCCCAAACACGAAAGATTTACGACATCAGTCGAAGTCGGGCGAAGGTATTGATGTGGTATTGATGGGAGAGGAATGGTTGGGGAATGGTTTTATTTTCAATTTTTAGGTATACTTTTAGTGATTTATCACGCCTAAAATACAATTGAGGAAAATAAAAAACCGCTTTAACTAACTAGAACTAACCATGACTGCCCCCTCTGGCCCCACGAGAATCAGCCAGAAAGGGCGGTCATGGTTAGTTCTGGTTAGGTAAAGGGGCTTTTTATTTTCTCCAATTATATTTCAGACGTGATAAATCACCTTCTTTTTTGTCAATTTGGCATGTTTTTATACGATTTCTGTGGGGTGGGTATAACAAAAAAGGTCCAGTAATTTACATTACACACTAGTGCCTAAAGTGAACACCGTATAATTCAAACATTTTTTGCCAAATTATTATTATAATAATTTTATTATCAAACATAGTGTATGACACGGCGCTTTATTAATATGCTAATTGGATATATTTAGGTTTTTTTTTTCTGATATAAATATATTCTATAAAAAATCGATCTCAAATAAAAAATTGAATAAGTTATATAGCGAAGCGGTCCGTGCGTAAAAAAAGACTAAGTTAACACACTTTTTTGCATAAATAACTAGTTTTAATAATATTTTTTATTGGTGATGATTTGATAAAAGATGCAGTCATTTAATTTTCTTATTTATTTATTTTTTTAACGAACATTGTAATACATTATTAATTGTTTGGGATTTTTCTATAATCTAACGTAATAAACAATATTGAGACGCCCGTTAGTAGGCAAGGTAGGCAACTAACTACACAACAACAATCGCGCCAAGGCATTCGTGTCGAGTTCGGGACATCTCGCGTCTGGGAATACTTTTCGCGAGCTGTCTGCATCCGCTAGTATATATATATATATATATATATAGTATATATTACAGTATAACCTTCCTCTCTTGCTGCAACGCACTGATTGGTTGACGCAGAGGAGCCAACCAATCAGTGTCTAGAGCGGGGTATATACCCCTCCCACCGTCCAATCTGCACGTTAAAACGATAGGGAAAGGCCAAGGGTCATAAACCTAACAAGGAGTGCTCGATTCCATTTAAGCCCATATACCGCAATTTAAATGTCAATTCGGTATTTGTGACGTAATCCGTTTGCCTGTTTGTTTTGTTTACAAGTGGCATAAGGTCTTAATTTTTTAAAATCTTAAACATTACAGTTCTAATAGTAAATACATATCCAAAATAGTATTTAAAAGTTAAATATTTAACAAAAATTGATAAAATAAATCTACCTTCTGGGCAAAATGGGCAAACGGGTGACGTCCAAACATAAACTTATATCTGCGGACAAATAATAAAAATCGAGCACTCCTTGTTAAGTTTACCACCCTTGGGGAAAGGCTATGTTCTATATTGGATTTTTCTTTCTTTTTCGTTGTTTTTTTTTCATACTGGCGAGAGGCAAGGCTGCCTCTAGGTAGAGGTATGTACTCGAAGATAACAATTTTTTAGAGGATTTAAAAATATTAGTGTTCGACATTAGAAATGGCTTTTCATTTTTCAATTGCAAAGCATCTGACCTCTATGGGCATCTTTAATAATCTTCTACTGGTGAGGAGAAAAGAGAAAATTCTGCATTTCATTTTAAAATATTTACGAATTTTACAAAAGAATTAGAGGTTAAAGTTTATATTTATTTATAATTTTTTGCACAATAGGCGTCTTATAGAACACAATTTTTTTTGTTTCTATCTTATAAAAGAAAGAGAAAAAAAAAACAGCTTTAGCATTTATAGACATGCGTGTAGATGGCGCAACCGCATTTCCTACTCCTACTTGAAGTTCTCGTTTAAAAACTCCCAAGTTCCAAGTTTGTCTTGTCAAATGTTTGTGTATTTTTAATTCCATTTTATCCGCTACTAAAATGAATTTTTAAAAAAAGTAAAGTGCGGTGTTTTGTAGATATTGCAGGTTGTTAGTTTACGTGTTATATTTAATGTTAGCTTTCGTATTACAACTTCAAACGAGAAATAATAACTTTAGTTCGTGCTTTCTCATAACGGGGAACCGGCAGCCATGTTGTAAAGAATCCTATCGGGGCATCATGGGTTAACGAAGTCAAAAGCGCGATCTAAATTTCGGCTGATAATAAGCATTTTTTTTAACGAAAAAGCGTAAAATTTATCAATATATCGTGTTTTTTCGAAGACCGATAACGGTGAGGCGGCTAGTGCAGCGCTCGCGATGTATCTGCGCACGAAGTGAGTGCAACGTCGCGCTAGCTAGCGCAGGGAGTCGACTGCCTGGTTAACGACTGCGAGCCGGAGCATCCCCAAATGTGGAAGACAGACTAAACAATTTCGGGATTACCGTTTTTTGCGAGAGCCGAAGTCGCGGAAGACGGGGTTCGATATGTACTTTGGTGATCTTACTCCGATTCGGGTAATTCCTTGAACCAGATTTTTTGCCGTCGCGATGGCCGAAATTATCGGGAAAGACGAGGCCACCTACTCGAAGGAAAGAGACGGTTTCCTTCGAGATTTACGACATTTTCACGAAACCAGAGGGTAAGTATTACCTTTTTTTTGCACATTATCTCCTAAATTTCGGTGTGTTCATAATGGTTGATAATGGTTTTTTCCTTGCCTCTGTTACAGGACGCCGTTTAAAAGGTGCCCTACCCTCGGGGGTAAGGAGATCGACCTCTATCTTCTTTACACCCTGGTAACAGCCGAAGGTGGATGGATAAAGGTAAGTTATGCGGAAAAGTTAATAAATTATAGTTTTAGCTTATTCATTTTATTGAGTTCAGCGTCCTTGAAATATTAAATAAAGCAATAAATCATGCTAATATAATTTTATTATTTATTTTTTAATTGAGAATATTGGAATATTTTGAACATATTTAAAATAAATTAAGGGATATTGACTGGCTGATTTGGCTGATTAAGAAGATATAAACAAAAGCTCCTCAAAAAGGTTATGGTAGGTATGCAAGAATATTTGCCAATGGGGATAAATTTCCCTTTTTTACTGGTTTATTATGCATTTCTTGCTGTAATATCCAATACTGTATTTTTAGACCATTGTGGGATTTCTTAACTATAAAATCAACAATAGCCTGGTGCTGGTTGCAGTTCCAGTTTCTCTTGTGGGTCTGAGTATTTACAGTTTCGTTGTTATCATTTTGAATTTACATCAAGATTTTTTTAAGAACAAATAATAACAACATATAGGTAGTTTTTAAAGTTAAATAATTGATTGCCTTTATGCGTTCAACAATTTTAGTTAAAATATTGATAGCTTTTATACTTTCATAAATTTTAGAAAATGTACACCAAGTTTTTAAATTTAAAAAGTGCAGATCTGAAACAAGTCTCTCTCCATGTTTTGAATTTAAAGCAAAGATGCTACTTATTTCAAATATTTATAAAAGTCAAGGAGCCCACAAAAAATGTTTTTAATATCAAAATTAAGTTAGGAGAGGCAAAGGAGTAGCTAGGATATTGCAATTTTTGTTTATCTAAACAGTCAAAAAGTCAGTCATGGGACCCACACCGAATGGGAACACTTTGGTAAAGAAAATTTTCATTTTGAATTTTTATAAAAAAAGTTGTTTTTTGTTACTACACCTTCCCTCCCCCAGATAAAATCTAAGTCTCAAAAGCAAATCCTATATTTGAATTTTTTTGTAAATTTGGTCAAATTTTATCATCAAATCCCAAGTTATGCAAAATTATCTATGTTTTTTTTTTAAATCATAGACAGTTAGAGTTCTTTCACTTAACAAATTTTCTTATGTAAATATTTCAGGAAAAATGCAGATATTTTTGTGTAATTTGGAATTTGATGATAAAATTCGATAAATTCACGAAAAAAAAAATACAGAGCATTCGCCTTTGAAACTTAGATTTATTCTGAAGGGAGGAGGGTACAAAAAAAAACATTTTTTCGCAAATTCCATAATGAAAATTTTTTTCACCAAAGTGTTCTCCTTGAGGCCAATGGCATCTGGTATATATTTGGTGTGGGTCTCGCATCTTACTTTTTAGATATATATTTTTTGGAAATTCTTGCTGTGTTCTTGAGGAGGGAGGTCTGAGACCTACTCTACTTTTGACTTTGTTTATTAGTGACCAACTTTAAATTTAAAAATGATTAAAATGGTATAGAAATATAGTAATTATTTTATTACACATATGGTAACTGAATCAGTAACGGTCTAAATCTGTGTTACCTGTAAGTGGACTGATAGTAAATACACATCTTCATTTTATTTAATATTAAATCCAATCTTGAATGTACAAATAAATTATTATAAAAATAAAATTGGTCATTACTTTGAAGAAACTAAAATTATGATCGGTGTCACAGTTTTAAATCCAACAGATATTGTTTCGATTTTTTGTTAATAAACAATTTTATAATTGTCATTTAGGTTTTATACTTCAAATTTTAAGGGCACAAGTGTTCAAAAATGCCTTTGCAAGTATTTGTTTCTTTTGCCACATTTTTTTAACTCATTTTGTAAAGAAAACAACTGTTTTATGTAATACATTTTTTTTCATTTCCTTAAGAAATACAATATTTAGGTGTTCCCTAAATGTATTTTTGCTTGTTTAATATATTTTTTTAATATATGATCCTTAATACTCCATGCATGCTACTTAATTTTCTAAATTAAGTAAAATTTTATTTTATAAGTCAGAGAGTTTTTTTTTTAAATTAAATCTGGACTTCGACAACTTCTTGATAGTGGTACCGAGGGGTAAACCACTAGTCATCATGGTGTACAGAGATATATATCAGGGACATCCAAAGACATTCCAAGTTATTTAAGGCATCCCCGAGAAATCCTAAGATAACCTAAGACATCCTGAAATATCCAAAGATTTCCTAATATTATATAGATTTTCCAGATATCCTAGAGCTACTTATTACATTCACTATAGAAATTTTAAAATTAAAAATATACCATGCTTTGTTATATAGTCCTCTGCAATAATTAACTTTATTAGGCGTCTTTTAAGTAGGTAGTCTAGATAATGAATTGGTTGAGAAAATTATTTTTAAAATTTTAATATACTATTATTAAGAAAACAAACATAAAAAATAACCAAAATGTTCTTGCTTAAATACCATCATTTAATTATCATTGCTTAATTTTATATCGCAAATGCTAAGTTTTAGACCTAAGTAACCTATCAGAACTAACTGTTGCAGGTTTTTTACTAAAAAGCCTAAAAAGAGTAGATTTTTTTTATCAATTTTTGTACACCACTTATTTAGATATTTAGAAAATTTATGATTCTCTTTGTGTGTTTGGAGACAAATTATAATACTTAAGATTAAGTGTCTTCCAAAAAAAAAACAAATGTGTTTGGTAACTTAAAGTTTAAAAATCACCCATTTTACTACTGACTGACTTATTGACATCGAAATTATGGGGTATTTCCCAAGGGAATAGAAAGTTGAAATTTTGTATGTAAGTATGTTTTTGAACACAAGTACCTAAAGGAAACATTCCGAAAACTGCACATTTTTATTCTAAACACCCGTAAACAGGGTCGGGAGTATCGTAGATTTAGAGGATATTCTGGAGGTTTGCAGTCTCATTGAACCTGAGTTTTTGGGGTAATAATTGTCTTAGAATTTAAAATGCAGGCAAGATTTCATTCACTAGAATTAAAGTTGTTAATTATATAAATAATAAAAAAAAAAAATGAGTTTTTTAATTTTTCAATAATTTATGATTTTTTAAAGTTGCTGTTATCATCCCCTAGCTTCTAGCTACCCTATCTCGGTTAATTTTAATTTTAGGAAAAAAAGTTATATAATCATTTTTATGTAGAATTTTACGTTCTACAACTTTTATTTAAAACTTATTTTCTAGGACTAACCGTTTCCTCAAAATTTCAAAAAAAAAACATTTTTTAATTTTTTTTCCACCCCTTCCCGGGGGTGAATCCAAAAAAAATACAGTTCGTTTTTAGATTCTTTAAAGTAACTTATATCAAAAATTCAAGTTTTAACCCCAAATTCGTATTTCACGACCTATTTTTTTGGACTATATGAGATCTAAGATTAGACCAAATTCTGTCCACACTTTGTTGACTTGTCTGTTAATGGAAAAAAACATTCATTAACACAGAAAGATCGGTAAAAAACCGATCAACTCAAAAAAGTGTGAAACAGCAAAAGCAAAGTTAAAATCAATTTCGTCGAAATGGGTTATTTTTTAATTATTCTACAGCATCGGTAGTAGCATCGTTTTTTGTAGTCTTATCTACTGCAATAGGGACGGGTTTAAGAATTTTAAGGTAATCTTTGGCTAATCTTTTCAGATAATGTTGGGTATTTTTTCCCTTATAGTACTTTTCGTTTTGTTCTTTTGCGGTTTTCTGAGATTGACTGAACTTTCGTTCTGTCCACAAAACCTTGCATTTCAACTCTACATTTGTTGCATATGGCTTTAGTATCAGCTTTTTTTAGGTTTGTTCGATTTTTCTATATAAGGTTGCCAAATAGTCTCTTTTGATACCACTTCTTTGAAGAGTTGACATCTAAACTTATTAGATTTTTGTCCACAAAAAAAATGAAAATCACTTGTCATGTTTGACCGCAAGATAGAAAATAATGCCGGTTAGCGCGTTGCGTGTTCTTTAGATAGTGACTTTTCTTGTTTTACAATAATTTGCAAAACAGCGCAGTTTCGATTTTGCACTTTCGCGATCAAACCTGAACAATTGGCGGCGACTTTTCTTGTTCTGACGGAAATTTGGAAGACAGCGCCGTCCGGTATTTTGCATTTCCGCGAAATATTTATAAATACATTATATAATATTGACGATTTTAAGCAAGAAATATCTTAATTAAAATTATTACCTAAGAGAACAAAGTGTTTAAAACAAATATATTTTCTATGTCAAAATATTATAATTTTTTTTTTTTTTTAAATCATGAAGATAAAAAAGACTAAAAACAAGCATGGCCTATAAGTTTTGGGCCATTGTCCCCTTATTATTTAAAAATGGCTTTTAAAGAGGGCTGATCGAAATTTTACATTAAAAACAAAAAATCTTAAAGTACACTTTTAAGTATGAAAAAAAAATAAAAATGGGTATATTGTTAAATGATTACTTAGATTTGTGGTTCTACCACTGTTTGCCATGTTATTAGCCCCTTTCTCACTAGAAAATTATTGTCTCCTTTTGTTAATACGAACTGCAGTGAAACATTTTTACAGCATCTACTCTAAAACAATATTCGGTAGTATTGTATTGTAGTGAATGGGGTAGCTCGGCTCAACAGAGTCCTACTTAGACCTAAGACGATCTTTTGTGGATACCCTGTAGTAGTTAATCACCTTAATTCCCAAACTTTACACAAAGTTGGAGATGTTTCATAGGGCAAGCTTCTTAATATCTTCGGGGGTTAAAAATGTCCATACGAGATATTTTAGCCTTTGGTGTGTTAATATTCGGTAGTAACTGTATAATTATACCTAATACAGTTTATTAAACATGCATCCCTTCTCGGTCTATCTGAAGAAGCTCCGAACTTCCTATTTTGTTTGCTCTTTCAGATCGAAATGATTTGGACTTTGCTTTAAGAGGTATTAAGTATTTTTCTCTACAAACTGCCATTTTTTCAATTCTGATATAAATATGTTGCAATCTGATATTAAAAAAAAAAACTTTCTAAACAAGAAGGTGATCTTCTAGATAGTAATGTTAGTAGTAAGTATAGTTTTAATATTTTAAATTATTGTGTCTAATGTTACTATCATTTTACTGGTGCAGAATTTTTTCTCTTAATTAATCGGTTGGGATATTGATAATGTAAATATTGTCTAACAGCAATAGTAAAACGGAGTGCACCATATTGCTAGCCCCCTTATTTAGATTTTTTGTCGGTCGATTTCGAAAGTATGATTTTTTCACGGAGTATGATACTGCCTATTTTTAGTGGATTTGGAAAATAATAGGGTTGCCGCGAGACACGAGATGCGAGACGTCTCGTCTCGAAGCCATTTTGTCTCGTCTCGAATTTCGAGACGAGACGAGACGAGATAAAATCCTTCGAGACAAGCTCGAGACGAGACGAGACGAGACATCTCGAAAAATTTTAATGACTTAAAACTTAAGTGAACTAACTGTAATAAATCTCCAACAATATAATAATAATATATATAATATAATATAACAATAATTTCTAGTTCTTAAATTAAATTATACAGGTTGTTTAAGATTTAGTGTTACAAACTTCGAAAGCAGTTGGATCTTGCAAAAATAAGTTTCTATAAACATAGGTCAAGAAATGCATCGTTTCAGAAATACAGGGTGTTAAAAAAAAGAAGCTAAAATTAATTGCTTAAAAAAGTATATTAAACTGTGGTTTTATTATTTGGTAATTATTTTGAATATTTCACTCATGTACATATTTTCCCATAAGAAAAGTGGTATTATGGAAAAATTACAGCGGAAATTCCACGTCGACTAGGCAACGTGGTTTTTCCACTTACTGTCAAATTGACAATACGAAATTTTTAAGTAATAAGGACGGTTTGTTAAATTAATATTTAATTTTAAGTTAATAAACTTTACGTTTTTGATTCGTGAAATATTCTCCCTAAATACCGCTCGTGCTTTAAAATTAACCAGATATTTCTTTACTCATGCGTGTTTTCTTTAAAAATTTCACTCGTCCCGCGGACTCGTGAAATTATGAGAAAACACGCTATCGTGAAAAATTATCGGTAATTTTTAAGCACTCGTGGTATTACCCCTGATAAAAAAACTTAAAATACAACTATTTATCTCTTGATTTTTTTTTTAAATTTTGCTTTTCTTTCAAGAAAAAAATTAAAACCGATTTTTTTTATACCCTTTTGAAAAGTAGGAGTTTTACTTTGTTTCTCGAAAAAAACTCAAATAACGAAAAAGTTGTATTTTAAGTTGTTTTATCAAAATAATTGTTTTAAAAAATTATGTACAATTAAAGCTTCTTTTTAACTTTAGGACCCTGCGTATTTCCAATTTCGAAACGATCCATATACGAACTTATGTTTATGGAAACTTTTTTTGCAAGATCTAACTGCTGTTAAAGATTTTAAAACTATTGCTCAAACACCCTGTAAAATTATAAGAAAAATTTCTAGTAAACATTTTACCTGTGTTTTGTAATAGAAATTATGACTTATGTTCCATTATCTTTTAGATTTTTTTCTATTTTGTGGACATGTCACTTATATATTCCATATTTTTATTTTAAATAAAAAAACAAATTATTAGGTTCATTATTTTATTTTTAGTTGCATATTATGGGTGTCCGTAAAGTCTGAAATCAACAATTTTTTGAGAAAACTACACAATTTTAAGAAAAGTTCAATCACGTCAACTTTTCTTTACAAGTCGTGTTATAAAGAAATATAAGCATTTATACAGGGTGTTCCATTTTTAAAAAATATTAATTCACCTTCTTACTTCTTACAAGCTTCAAACTCAAGAATGATCTAAGGAAAAATGTCAAAACATTTTAAAAAGGCAACCGCTCTATAGATCTTTAAATAGTAAAAAACATACAAAAACTATAGCCGCATCCCAAATAAAACGGTGTGTCGGCAAAGTATACAGGCGACGCGGCGGCACTTTTTGATGCCTATGCAGAGGGTTGTTTTTAAATGTTTTTCTCTAGTTGAGGATTTGCCGCTATTATGTTTTAAAAAGTTTTAATTTAAATTAAAAACAATGCATCCATCTTAAAATACATACCAGTTTGTAGCAGATTTTGCAATTAGTTTGTAGGTATATAGTGTACAGGGTGAGTCAACGATGGCTAGGATTAAGTAATTTAATGCCTTGAATATAAGATGTGTAGATAACGTGCATATGTAAGTATTAGGTATATGGTTAAATAGTATGTTAAATTTAAACGATATTTTGAATTAGACAGGGCACGTCCATGAAGTATTAGGGTGCTACAAAAGTAATTTTTTAAAATTTAAAATAGAATACCTATACCTACTCCTATTTTTACAGTTTTGGATTCTATTTATTTAATTCTAGAAATTCCTATACCTACTTCATATCCTATACCCAGAAACTTACGTAGGTATAAGAATATTGCCATTTAGGATAGTTTGGGTATACTTAGTTATTATGGAAAAAGTTAAAAATTGGTAAAAAAAAAATGAGAATGAACATTTCTAGAACTAAACATTGGAATTAATAATGTAATGATAAAATATGTGTGTTCCATTTAAAAGATATGTCTTTTTATCACCACCTTGTGCACTGTGCAGACATAAAAATTAGTTTAAAAATGTGTAACATGTACCTAAAAATAAAAATGGACGGGTCCAAGCATTTTTATTAACCTCCTTATCTAATTTTTATTTAAATTATCCTATACATTACTAATGCACTATATATTGAAATTAATTTAATTGAAATAAACCAAAACAACTCGAGACAAACGAGACAAAACGAGACGAGACAAGGCTTTATCTCGTCTCGTCTCATCTCGCGGCAACTCTAGAAAATAATCTTTTTGTTGCTAAAATCCATAATCATACATTGTTTAAAAAATTTAACTGTACTTTGTGAAATTTAGCACTACCTATATCGAGACCTATATTGTATGGGCAGAATTTGTCGGTCAAACGAAAACCACTCTTATTAGTGCGAAGGTTACTTGGTTAAAATTTATAATGACTTTTTTCGCGGTTCTAAATCTAAATCAGTTCAGGGATTATTGGCATGCGCGTTATAAAATTCTGATATTTTTTGTTACAATTTTGTATTCGCGAATCACAACGGATCGGTTTAATTTATCACAACCGACCATTTTTAGTCAACTAATAGGAAATATGGAAGAATTATTAGAAAATCTTTAACTTTTCAAAAATATTAGCAATCTACTGTATTGCCACATATTTGTTGTTGGTTGAAGAGTCAATTAAATAGATAGTAACCGTTTACTTCTTTTAAAAATGAAATATTTTTATTTTAATTTTTATTGTAATTTAATTGGAAATGTCCTGTAATATATTACAATTTTTTAACTTTTTTTTTAAATATAATAAATATAAAACAGCCATTTTTATGCTCTAAGCGGTATTTAAAACACTGGTATCGAGAACACGATAATAATAACACGATTAGTGTGCTTTAATGTTGAGTTTGACCTATAACGTAAAAATAAACAAAACTATATACACTCCCCGGCAGAAAATTCCGCCGCCTAAATTGTTCTATTAAATTTAATGATTTATTATTCCGATTCTCAAAAGTTTCTTATTAGTTTCTAGGTACATGTATTAACATTGTTTTTATTATTTTGGCAATACCCACTTCTTCCTTATTATACGTGGGTGAAACACCCTGTGTAAAAAGTAGGGTAGCTGATTTTGTTTACAAGTCCTTTCGTATATTCTTGGAGGCATCTTTAAGATTTTGTTTCTTGCTTTGAAAAAAAAAACATTTTTTAGCTGTCAAAACTTGACAAATGGGTACCGTTAGACTAAGAATGTTCATTGTTCAAAATTAACAGATTAATAAAATTATAAAAATTATTTCAAAATATCAAATTAGTAAAATTAAACACAAGAAGGAAGTAAATGCTGAATCAAATCAGGTATTTTTGATTTTTGGGTATGTTGTTTATGATGGAAACGCAATGTTAAATTCAACTTTTCGTGCTCGACAGAAGTCCGGGTCATTGTTTAAATTCAAGAAAACCTCGAATTGTTTTACCTTTCCTCGGTCTTTATCGATTTTGACCCGGAAGAACTGTTTTTTTTTTATTAAAGACCATTATAACTATTTTTAAAGAAGAATAAATTTGCAAGAATTTGTGATTTGAACGGTTATTGTGTGTCCCATAGTTTCGGAGATACGGCTTTTAAAAATCTGGTCAATTTTTCAAGAAACACGTTTTTAGCAACATTTTTGATACCATTCAAGCTTCTGAAGGCCCAGTATATTTTTTGAAAACCCTCTCCCACCCTCTCAGTGGATTCTCCTGGGGTGTAAGGGGACTCCAAAGTGACCCTTCCCTCTCAACCACTTGAGCAAAAAATGATATATTTATATTTTTAATAACAGGCGTGGGTAAGTGAAAAAATTAAAGTACTGACAATTACTGTAATATTTTTCAATTTTCTTAAAATTATCATCATCATTATTATTATGTTAAAAGGGCATTATATGGGTAATACATTGATTAAAAATATCTGAAAATCTGACATTAATAATTATCCATCATCCTCTGTGATGGTCTCGGTAGGTCCAGGACCTCGTCTTCAGAGATGCCAAGAGGGTTTTTAAGAATAACCGAGACTCTCACCCACAGTTCTTCTTTTACTTTATACTCGTCTCACAGATCATCTGTAGGTGAGTAATTCAGCCTTAATGCAAACTCAGTAACGTCACATGAGACTCCCTCGCAGT
>JAHBCN010001051.1:178188-425110 GCA_019359885.1 Listronotus oregonensis
GACTGGTGGAAATCACAACGAAACGCAGATATTGAAAAAGAACTTCTCATAATTACACAACTGCTCTGTGCAGCTGCTTCGTCTGCATCAGTAGAGAGGATATTCTCAACATTTGGTTTAGTGCACTCTAAATTACGCAATCGATTAGGTACTGAAAAAGCTGCCAAACTAGTGTTTCTTTACCAATATTACAATTAAATTTGTTTTTGTTTTGAATATTTTCTGCAATAATACTTCCATCTATGGGTTCTTGTAATAATTTAATTTACTATACTAACGTAATTTATTTTTGTTTCGATTTTTCTTCAAAATCCAAATTATTTTTTTTATAATTTTTAATTTTTGTTTTTAATCATGATTTAAATTTAAAAAAATCAAGTGATTTAAATCGTGATTAAAATCAATTGATTTAAACCCCCAAACCCCTGATTGAGGATAAAAAAAAAAAAGTTACGTTTAACATCCCAAGTGGAAAAAAGAGCAAATTTTGAAAAAAAACAAAGTGTTGAAAAAGCACATGGAATGAAGATGATAGATTTACGATTTTTTATTATGTAAACATGTTTTTTTATACTACTGGTTTAAATTTAAGAACACATATGTGTAGTGAAGTAGTCTACATTTTGTTATCTATGTATTACATACTTTTTATATATGTTGTATTATAAAAAAAAAATTAAAAAGGCGAGAGTTGGGCAGCTATGGGGATGGTGGAGGCTGCAATAAAAATGTTTAAAAAATTAAAATTGTATTATTATATTATTTACTCGCCTTTGGCTTGTTTATTTATAGTGCGTGTGTCAGGAAAAAGTTCATTTTTTTGGTCAGAAGTCAGGAAAAATGACTTAAAATATTTTGTGGGAACACTGAGTTGGCTATGGATGTTTTGACATTATCTGTCACTGTATGCCATTTAGTAATCAGTGGTCTGGTGAGTAACCCCATTTGTGATTAAGTCTACTATAAAAACAAAACAGGTTCAAATGTCAATGTCAAACATAAAGGACCAATAAAATAATAAATAATCCTATGGGAAATCTTCTTTCGCTCGGCACTCTAATAAATGCTTTTTTTTTTGCAAATATATTGTATATATATAGTATTTTTAAAATTGTCCACAATGCAATATCATCCCTAATATGTTTTTACCTAAAACTATGCCCAAATTACTCACAAAAAAAACAACGTAAAACAATTTAAAATAATCGAGCATATCCGTTCATACCAGGGCTTTAAAATTCGCTCGGTAAGGCATATGAGAACGCTCTGTTTCTAATGTGACGTCACACAATAAGCCCTGCCTGTTGTGAAATTAACTTTAAACCATTATGATTTTGATATCGTTGGTGCTTTTAATATTTCCGTGTATCTGTAGTGCATTTCCAATAATAGTGGGTGAATTTATAGTAAAGTATTTACGTATGCTTAAATGCATGGTGTCAAAGCAAAAATATAACACTTTTTTTACATAAAATTACTACTAAAAATATTTGACAAATATTGTACGGCCTGTTGTTATACTCAAGGTATTATAATGTTAAACTAACATTGTAGGCTTGTAGGTTATCCCCATTACTCCGACCTAACCGATTATATAAAAAACACGGTTGAAACGCTTTTAAGTTAATAGGACCTACTTAAGATTTCTTCACTTAGTTTGTGCAGTTCGAGATAAAAATTAATTACAGTTTGAACGGGTGATTTGATCAAATTCTTACTTTAACTTAAAATAATTTTCCCATGGTTTACCAACTTTAAAATATTAGGTATAATTATTTGTCAATTTATGATAAATCTTTGTTTTTATTAAACCCCAAGGGTTTTTTTAAGTCGAAATAGTAAGGGTTTAAAAAAGGTTGTTGGCTAGTTTTGCGATTTTTATCTAGCGAATGCCAAACTAAACATTTTTAAATATGCTAAAGCACAGTCCAGTAATTAAAGAAGTTTTGTGGTAAATTATAAATTTCAATATAGACTTGCTAAAAAATCTAAATTTTTTTTAGATGACGTATTTGAAGCGAGATGTAGGTTTTTTTTATATGGTATCCGCCATTTTGTGCAGAAGTCGCCACCGATGTCCGCGCGTGTGTAGGCGGGTTTCAGAGCTTCAGACCCCTGTCTTTTCAATCTCGCTTTTTTGTCTCATTTTAATTGAACTAAAATCATTATTATATAAGGTTTTTTAATAATTTGACGTAAAACTAGATGTGTGTATAGTTGGACTTCTACAAACTTGGCATCACCAAAAAAAACTTATGTCTCCCCCAAAACGTCGTATAAAAATTGTAATAACTTTTTTTTTTTTCATATTAGGATTTTTTCTTAACCAAAGCTTTTTTTTACTGGACTGTGCTAAAGTGTATTTTTAAATTTACAGTTTTAAAGTTAGCCACATAAATGTTTCGTTTTAAAAAAAAAGCATACTCAATAAAACTATTTTGATTTAAAACCGTAGAGGGTTACACTTGGTTAAGACTTAAAAAAATTTCGACAAAACGTTAAACACTTGATCAAAAAACCTTAGTGTTTTTATTCGACTTCCCCGGCTTAAAAAATGTTTCATTAAATGAGAATGATTTTGACCGGTTCTATTAATCTAATCCGTTTTTTTTTCCTTTGTATTGCTTTTTCAAGGTTGAGCTGCAGACCTATGAGGCGTATGTGTATAAAGTATTTATATCTATGTAATCAGACATAGCTTCGTACTAGTTGGCATTTTTTTTGTAGGACAAAGAAAAATTATTGTAATGTTGCAGTTATCAAATTCTGAACACTGATCTAAATCAAATATTTCTGAAAAAGTTCAAATACGGAAAAAAAAATTTTTTTTCCAAAAACACATTATCAGGGTAATACAATTTTTTTTTCCTTTATTAATAAAGGTTTTTTTTTGGGATTGTTTAAGTCAAATGTATTGTGTATCTTTTTAGTGAAAAGTGTTTTATATTGCCGGTCAATCCGCCCCGATGCATTTAAACAGGTAAATTTTTAAAAATAAAAATATTTGTGAGGACATTGTTAAAGTAAAGGGTGTTGTGTATTTTTTTGGGGGCAGTGTTGTGTTTTCCCCCCGATACATCTAGATGCACTTAAGAAAAAAAAATTTTAAAAACAAATTATTTGTGAAGACATAGTTACAGTCAAGTGTGTTGTGTATTTTTTTAAAAAAAAAGTGTGTATTGCCGGCCGATACATCTAGATGCCAACGAAAAGTATTTAAAAATCAAATCCTTTGTTAAGGCATTTTAAAAAATATGTCGGGTATCTTTTTACCGAAAAGTTTTTTATTGTCGGTCGATCCATCCAGGTGCACTTAGGCAGGTAATTAAAAAAAAAAATATATTTTGATATTGTTAAAAAACCCCAAGTGTGGTGTGTCCTTTTAAATGAAAAGTGTTGTATATTGCTGGCCCATATATCTAAATTTACTTAAGCAGGAAAAAAAAAAAAAATGTGATTTGTGCAGCCATTGTTAAACCAAAAATTGTGTCGTATTTTTTTAAAAAAAAGTGTTGTGTACTCCGGGCCCCAAATTTTTTTAGGGGGAACGCAGGTAAGTTTAAAAAAATAAATGTGATTCAAAAGACATTGTTAACGTCAAGTGTATTGTGTATCTTTTAGGTAAAAATTTTTTTTTTTATTGCCTATATATCTAGAAAATTAAAAGCGGAAATTTTTTTAGAAAACAAATATCATTTGTCAAGGCATTGTTAAAGTCAAGTGTATATCTTTTTAGTGGAAAGTGTTTTGGTTTGCCGGCCAAAACAATACAAAAAAGATGCACTTAATCAGAAAAAATGTGATTTATAAAGACATTATTAAAGTCAATTGTGTTGTGTTTTTTAGTGAATGGTGTTTTGTATTGCCGGTTGATCCATCCAGAGGCACTTGGGCAGATTTTTAAAAAAAAAAAAAATTTTGTGTGGGCATTATTAAAGTAATGTGTGTTATGTATCTTTTTCGTGAGAAGTTTTTTTTACCTGCCGATATATCTAGATACAAAAACGGGTTCATTTGTAAAAAAAAAAACTATTTGTAAAAACATTTCTATAGTAAAGTGTGTTGTGTACACTTTTTAGTAAAAAGTTTTTACTATTGTCGGTCAAGCCATCCAGATACACTCAGGTTTAACATAAATAAAATCAATCGATTAAAATCACAATTAAAATTATGATGAATCAGTATGATTTTTAAAATTATGAATAATTTAAAAAAAAAGGTTGAAAATTGCTAATATAACACTTAACTGATTTTGTTCCCAAAAAATAAAACCCAGGCGCATTTTTTTTGTTATTTTTTTTTTTGATAATAATCGAAAAGAACAGCTAGTTATTACAAAAATAAAATTTTAAAAAAATAATTAAACAATTAAAACTAAAAAAAAAACTTTTTATACAAAAAAAAAACTTAATTTAAACAAAAAAATATAATAAAACTTAAGCATTATAAGCTGATGACCCCCCCCCCCCTCCCTATACTCCTTGTCACACAATGTCACAATCCTCTACACTCCCCCCCCTTCGGTGTGCTGTAATTTACGGATGCCCCTTAAAAATTCTAACTAAAACCGACAAGCCTTACAAACCGATTTTTAAAATTTAATTTCAATTCTTACTAACGTAACAAAAACCCAAAAATGATATTATAACGATAAAAAAAAAACCCCTTATTAAAAAAAAAAAATTAAAGAAATTAACACTAATTTGACAAATTTTAAAACTTTTTATTTATTACTAATTTTGAATAACATTAACATTTAATTACTTAAAAAAAAAATCTACTGTAATTATTATAAAAAAATGCATTGGTTTTGCAAAATTTATTATAAATAATACTATATTAAATGTATTCCAACCTAGTGAAGTGATCAGTCACATTCCATTAAAAGCCTTATTAAGTTCTCAAAACTAATTGCTTATTACAAAATAATGGACCCCTTTAAATAAAAATCATAAACAAAATTTTTCCAAAACATATCCAATTGTTTAACCAACTTTATAAAAATAATAAAATATATCCTATTTCTATCCTTACCAAACAATAATTACCCAAAAACCCTTCCTGTTACTTGAAAGAAGAATATTATTTTACACCTAAAGTGTCCTAGAACTGAAAATACCTTCATATATACCAGAGAGCTTTCCTATGGTTTGATATTGCTCTTGATCATTTGTTTTTTAGTTTTAATTTTCCTTTATCTGTAGTGTTATTTTTTTTAATAATGATGGCTAAACATGTTGCAAAATTTAATTTAAGAAATAAATGCTTTGAAAATAAATAAACTTTCTCGTCGTAACCAACCCCTTTATTAAAACCTTTTTAAATGCTCTTTCAGTTAAAATTCTCATTGTTTTAACATTTAAAAAAATAATAAAAATCTATTTCAATTAAACTTTTTTATAAAATTTTTACTTTTAACCTAAAGTTTTAAGCAAAAAAAATTGTCAAATTTTGTTTTTTTTTAACATATAGAACCCCAAAAAAAATTTAATTTAAAAAAAAAGGTGTTAAAAAAGGTTTTAAGTTTTGCTTGTGGTTACTTTCCATCTTTATTTTAATGCCGCTGAAATTTTTCTTCTTATCTGACTGTTCAGGCGAAGTAAGGTTTTTTGGGGAAAATCGCTACTGTTCGTCCGCGTGTGTGTAGCTGGTTGCAAATTTAGGCGCCATGTCTTTGCAATCTATTGCTTTTTATCTCTTTTTAATTTAAAAAATAAAATCATAATTGTAAATTTTTATGTATAATTTGATTTGAAATTAGTTATTTAAACCGTCCGAGTTCTGCACAACATGTCGGACACTAAAATAAGCTTACATTTTGTTTTGAACACGCCGTTTAAATTAAAAAAAATTTTTTTTTTCCGGTTTTTTTTCTGATATGCAACTAACCATTAAACTTCTGTGATTACAGGACTGTGCTTTAGTATATTTAAAAATGTTTAGTTTTAGTTTGTTTCTCTTTTTTTTTTAAAAACAATTTCGAGACTTAATAAAAGTTTCTTTAGACATAACTTTTTTTTTAAATTAAATTAACGTAGAGGATTCTTTAACAGCTTGTGGGGTTGGGGGGGGTTAAATCATCTTTTGGTTAAAATTTAAAAAAAATCCGTTAAACATTTCGTGGGTTATCGCAAGATAAAAAAATATTTAATTAAATTACTTAATTAAACAAAAATGTATTATTTTTATTATTTTTTTTTAAAATGTTCCGCTACTGAAATTTTATTTAAATTTAACTAAAGTTCCAAGTAGGTTTTAAGACTGGTTTTATCCGGTACTTTTTATCGTCTTATTCTCATTTGATAATCATACGGCAACTTCAGTTAAAATTGCAAGTGCAGAACATGTTTAATTGTTAAAAAAATTAAACTGACAAACTCTGGTAAATTAAAAGTGGTCTATGGATTCATCGAAGTGTGTAAGCTTTCACAGCAGACTATAACTACATTATATGGATTTTACGGGCCTTCTTGAAGTAGTCTAAGGCCCTTTGTACACTGGGCTACGCAAGTATCCGATACTCAACGACTTAAGTATCGTGGCGACTACCGCCATACATTATAATTGAAATTCGTACACATCACGTGTAGCCGACATTCGTCGACGACGCTAGTCTTCCGCGTCCAGCCGGCACAGGTAGTGGCTACTCAAGTCGTCGAGACTTTTAAATATGGCGGAACAAATAATTAATATAAAATTTGTTTCTAAAGTAGAGAAATATCCGTGTCTTTATAATTATAAACTAAAAGAGTATTCTAGAAAGGATGTTACAGAAAAAGCGTGGTCGGAGGTGGGAAAAGCCGTAAACTTAACAGGTATGTTCATAGAAATGTTTTTATTTTTTTAATGTACAGGTTTAAATGTATAATATGTGTTGATCAGGTAGATATAGGGTGGTAAGCATAAAGATAAAGTAATGATATACATGCTTTAACTTTAATTTCTTGAAATAAACATATACAATTTATAAGCAACCAATAAAGATGGTACGATAAAAAAAGCATTTATTACTTTATTTTATGCGTACCATCCATAGTATATCCAAAGTTAATCGAAACAGCGTACAAACTAGGCAGCATCTACTTGAATTATCGGCGACAATAGCAATGTACGCATTTTATTAAATTAATAAATATTTTAATATTTATACATGTTTTAATTGAAAGTGGTGGTAAAAATTAACAGGGTGGTCCACGTAAGATGCCCCGGTACCTTATCTTAGAACCTGTAGGAGATATGACAGAAAGTTAAATTTATAAGTTGTTTTATTCTATAGAAAAATGAGATTTTTTATAATTTTTAAATATTATACAAAGTGATTCAATTTACTGAGGCCAATATCAACTTTTTTACAGGTACAGGTGCATCACCTGTAGACCACCCTGTACAGGGTGAGTTAACGATAGAGTAAAGTTCATTATCTCATTTGTTTCGGGAATTGCGTAAAAATGTTGAATACAATAGTTTTAGAGAATGTTAAGGTGCACAGTTTAAAATTATTTTTGAGTATACAGGGTGGTTCAAAAAAATGTGGCGGATATAACATATGGTTTTTTAAATAGAACATCCTGTATATTATTGCATTTTCGGATTTTACATAAAATTCGAATAATTACTTTCACTTGTTTTCGAAATAATGGCTTTTTAGACACATTGAGCCTCTGTAAAATCTAAGCGGATTGACTTAGAGTGAAATAAATTTCACGTTCCTATCTTAGTTTTTAATAGTCTATCTTCTGATATCAACTTCCGGTTAATCCGGAAACTGTCAAAAACAGGAAAATTTAAACTTTCGGATTAATCGGAAATTGATGTCAGAAGATAGACTATTAAAAACTAAGACAAGAATGTGAAATTCATTTCGCTCTAAGTCAATCCGTTTAGATTTTACAGAGGCTCAAAATGTCTAAAACGTCACTTTTCAAACGCCATTATGTTGAAAACAAGTGAAAGTATTCTTGGAATTTTGTGTAGAATCCGAAAATGCAATAATATTCAGGATGTTCCATTAATTGTTATATCCGCCACATTTTTTAAACCACCCTGTATACTCAAAAATAATTTTAAACTATGCACCTTAATATTCCCTAAAACTATTATATTTAACACTTTTTAGCAATTCCCGAAACAAATGAGATAATGAACTTTACTCTATCGTTGACTCACCCTGTACAATCGATTAAATGATATAATTATTTTGCCATGGAAGTGCTGCCTGGGCTTTTAAAAAGTAATTAGCTAGATAAGCTCTTAAGGTAGCTGGCGAAGATTGACCATTAATGTAAAGGTTTTGCTGCGGTTGAACTATGACATCATCTCGGACATCACGAGCACTAGTGTGGTTTTCTTGTATACGGTATGGACTGCCTTCTCTTTTCCGAACATAGTTGTGCAAGATGCACGCTGATTTTATAATATTACTAATTTTCTCATGGTCGCGGCATCTAATAGGCGTATTTAAAACTTCAAACTTCTCAGCCATCATACCAAAAGTACATTCAACAGTTTTTCTTCCCCTGCTCAGCCTGTAGTTAAATATTCTTTTCACATTATTAAGACCTCGTTGGGGATAGGGTCTCATCAAATAATGCAATAAAGGGAATGCTTCATCGCCGACAAAATAAAATGGAAATTCGCAATCACTGTCATCATTCGGCAAACGTGTAGGCGTTGGAATATCAAGGTTGCCTCGTTCAATAAAATGTTTGATTGCTGAAGCACGAAATATACCACCGTCACTATTTCGGCCAGCAAATCCAGTTTCAATAAAAATAAATTGACCATCAGCATCACTACATGCCAATAGAACAATAGAATGGTATGACTTGTAATTAAAGTTACTTGATCCTGTGTTGGGAAGTTTTTCTATTCTTATGTGCTTTCCGTCTAAAGCACCCAAACAATGAGGCAAATTCCGTAGCAAATGAAAGCGTTCCGCTATTAAATTCCACTGATTTCTATCTGGGATTGGCATATATGTATCTTTTAAGGCATTCCATATAATAGCTGTTGTTTCTGCAACAATTTTTGATACTGTGCAATCTCCTCGAGCGAAATGTAAAGCAAGTGAGGTGAATGTGGATCCAGTTGCTAAATATCTGAAAAAAGAAATAAAAAAGAAAACTAATATTTATCTATTTTTTACAGCATTACAAGCAAAAGAAAAATGGAAGAACCTCCGTTCTGTTTTCGTTCGAAATTTGAAGCCGTTGCCTAGTGGGTCATCAAAAAAAAAGTACTATTTAACGGATGCAATGCAATTTGCCATACCATTCATAAAAACAGCTGGAACAGTATCTGGCAATTTACCCAATGTTGATTTAATAACTGAAGAAGTACACAACGATGACAATGACACGCAAGAAATAATAGATCAAAATGAACCACTTACATCGCCATCGCACTCAGACTCATCTCGCATCCAACACTCATCCGTCACCACAGAGTCACAGGCCACCGTGGCACGGCAGTGCTTTTCGCCATCGCCAAGTACAGTCTCGTCTCATCATAGTAAAAAAAGGTATAGAAACACATCAAGTGAGGTTGATGAACGTTTTAATGATTACCTAAAACATAAAATGTCAAAAACTACTGACAACTCTCCAAGTACTGCTAACAAGATGTTTCTATTGAGTCTATTACCAGATTTAAACAGTATGTCACCAACAGAAATAAGATTATTCAAACGAGAAGTTTTACTTTTGATAGATAATATATTAACAAACCGTTCAAGTACATCTACCTCGCAAGCACCAACAGCGAATAGCGAACAAAGGTCACAGGATTTTGGAAATAATTTTTCATTTATTTGAACATCAACCTCGCAGTCACGAGCAGCGAATAGCGAACAAAGCTCAAAAGACCCCGGAAATAATTTTTCAATTACTCGAGCATCAACCTCACATGTACCAACAGCGAATAGCGAACAAAACTCCCAAGATTCCGGACATACTTTTTCATTTATTCAAACAGCAACCTCACAAGTACCAACAGCAAATAGCGAACAAAGCTTACAGGATCCCGGAAATACTTTTTCATTTATTCGAATAGTTCAAGAAGCAGTAATAAAGAAAATGCTGAACATTGGTAGAACATCGCCATGGTTCAAACTTTAATCCATAATTTATTTTTAATTTTTATGATTTAAAAAATATATTTGTAAACTTACCTCAATGTTATTAAAATCCTTTCCTCAGCACTGACACATTCCCTTAGATGTGTATCTCTCTGGTGTATGTAAGGAGTGAGTAAATTCACTAAATATGTGTAACTCCTTTGGACATTCTATAACAGGCTAAGAATTTAGTGTCTGTTTGCTGTAATTCCTTTGCTGCAACAAACAGTCTGCAGTTTATATTCCTTGCTATATTATAGGGATGCACCCAGTATTTTGTGGTACGGCGATTTCTCCTTCGGTAAAGATAATAATAAGCAAACATGATATCATCATCACTTGTGTCAGACATTTTGTCAACGTGTGACGACCCCGGTTTAGGTTGGTAGCGATGCGGATCTTGCAATTTCAGTAGCGATGTGTACGAGCTATGCGTATCGAGTTGCTTGCGACGTGAGTTCGCAACTTAGGTATCGGATACTTGCGTCGCCCAGTGTACGAAGGGCCTTATAGATCTTTAAATAGTAAAAAACATGCAAAAACTATTGCCGCATCCCGAATAAAACGGTGTGTCGGCAAAGTATACAGGCGGCGCGGCGGCACTTTTTGATGCCTTTGCAGAGGGTTGTTTTTGAATGTTTTTCTGTTAGTTGAGGATTTGCCGCTATTATGTTATTAAAAAGTTTTAATTTAAACTAAACACAATGCTTCCTTCTTAAAATACATATCAGTTTGCAGCAGATTTTGCAATTAGTTTGTAGGTATATAGTGTACAGGGTGAGTCAACGATGGCGAGGAGTAAGTAATTTAATGCCTTGAAAATAAGATGTGTAGATAATGTGCTTATGTCAGTATTATGTATATGGTTAAATAGTATGTTAAATTTAAACCATATTTTGAATTAGACAGAGCACGTCCATAAAGTATTAGGATGCTATAAAAGTAATTTTTTAAAATTTAAAATAGAATACCTATACCTACTCATATTTTTACAGTTTTGGATTCTATTTATTTAATTCTAGAAATTCCTAGTCCTACTCCATATTCTATACCCAGAAAGTTACGTAGGTATAAGAATATTGCCATTTAGGATACTTAATTATTACGGAAAAAGTTAAAAATTGGTAAAAAAAATTGAAAATGAACATTTCTATAATTAAACATTGAAAGTAATAATGTAATGATAAAATATGTGTGTTCCATTTAAAAAATATGTCTTTTTATCACCACCTTGTGCACTGTGCAGACATAAAAATTAGTTTAAAAATGTGTAACATGTACCTAAAAATAAAAATGGACGGGTCCAAGCATTTTTATTAACCTCCTTATCTAATTTTTATTTAAATTATCCTATACATTACTAATGCACTGTATATTGAAATTAATTTAATTGAAATAAACCAAAACAACTTGAGACAAACGAGACAAAACGAGACGAGACGAGACGAGACAAATGTTTGTCTCGTCTCGTCTCGACCCTTGTCTCGTCTCGTCTCGAAATATATTATCTCGAAATTTCGAGACGAGACGAGACGAGACAAGGCTTTATCTCGTCTCGTCTCGCGGCAACTCTATTGCCGATACAATCAGTAGATTGGACACTTTTCTATGGGGTCACTTTAAGAATGTCATTTACCAAAATGGGAACACAAACACGGAAGAAATGAGAGGAAAAATTGTAAATGAAATTAATCGTCTTAACCAAGAACCTCAAATAATATCGGCGAGCTTAGAAAGGCTCAGGAGGGGTTATAGATCATGTTTCGAAAATAACGGGGGTTATATAGAACATGTACGGCCGAGTGATGATCGCGTTGTTAAATTTAGCAATGGACTTAGCAGTTTATGTAAAATAAGGGCTCCGCCTCTTACAGTACTGAGATCTAAAATTAGACCAAGTTCTGTCCACAATTTTGTATCACTTTTTTTTGACTTGGCAAATTTTTTATCGATTTTTCTGCATTAAAATTATTTTTTATTAATACAGACATTGTTTTTTATTGTGTGCAATGTTCCTGATATGTGTCCATTCAAATGGGTGTTATGTGTCTTAATAAAAACTTGATAAAGTCTGTCCGCCATGCAACCCAATGAAATAGTAAATTTCTGCGCCGTGTATGTATGGTCCATAATTCACGATTTTCGCTTTCAAACAGTAAATTATAGTATTAAAGTGAAACCCCAACACACACTTTACCAATGTTCTTACTGAGACTTAACCACTTTTATTTATTAATTATTTTAAAGGCTGAGAAAACAATTTCAAAACACAAAAAAATACACCCCAAATATAAAAGAAAGGAAAAAAATAAGGTGGCCAAAAATATTGTGTATAGATAAATGTTAAGAAGATTAACGGCCGAGTGATGATCGCGTTGTTAAATTTAGCAATGGACTTAGCAATTGTTAAAAGTTAACAACGGTTTAGAATGTTTAACAAAACGTCATTGTCAGTGTTATTTAATGATTTAAGTAGGCAACCTGTCAAAATCTGACATTTTGTTAAACATTCTAAACCGTTGTCAACTTAGCAAATTGTTAAAAGTTAACAACGGTTTAGAATGTTTAACAAAATGTCAGATTTTAACAGGTTGCCTACTAAAATCATTGAATAACAATGACAATGACGTTTTGTTAAACATTCTAAACTGATAAGTACATTGCTAAATTTAACAACACGATCATCACTCGGCCGTTAAATTGTTAGTAATATTATAATTTTTTGTTAGGTGTTCTTATTACCATTATTGTAATTTTGCTGCTTGGTTTAGAAATATATATATATCATATCCTTTTTAGCATATAATTTGAAGAAGTTCTTCAGATGGAAACCTCATTATAAAACTACCGCAGGAAATAAACCCAGCAAACTGTTGTTTTGGCTACATCTAGGTACATAGTTAAACATTTTTCTCAATATAGCAAATCGGTCTTGAGCGCCTTTTTTGGTGTTTCCCCCACCTTATAAGGGTATGTAAAAGGTTTATCCTAATTATTTAGATACTATACATACGTAGGTACTTAAAATTGGACCAGTGCGTAACTTGTTATTATAATTGAGGTTATAAAATGAACCCTAATTTCAAACAAGACATACCGTAATTCATGCACGTCCGTGCAGGCCGGTGTGTTATAAAAACTAATATCTGTAATTGTATAATACTACATGATATTCCCGCGTGTTGATGAAGAGCACAATACTTATACCGTAGAGAACTGTACGTTACGTATAGCAATAAGCGACTGACTGCCAGTGTTTGAATATTTTTCACTTGTACGTCATCCTGGTTCGTCCGACAAGCAGTCTGGGCCGCCGAGACCCAATGTCGCTGAGAGATCGAAAATTGGAAGAATGGTTTAGTTTAGAATCGTCTACCTACGTGTGTAGTAACGCGGTTCGCTGCAAGGGTCTTTGCATTGGCGAGGACAAATTTACTTCACTGCCACCGATGTTTACGAAGCGCCTACTACACTCGAGTAGTTTGCTGTTTACGTTCGTATGAACCAACTTTTGACGTATCATATTACCACAAATTTGTTATCTCCGTTTAAATTAAAAATAAAATTCTATAAATGTACGTAAAGGATCAAATAAATGATATCTACGGTAAAAACATTTGGAAACGTAATTTTATTGTAAATCATAAAGTTTGATTAATCTTTAGTATATTTGAATAGATAATGTTCATACCTTTTACGGAGCCGTGTAAAATAGATGCTTTAGGCTTGTATTGGCGTAAGGTAGTGATGGGCCGAGTCAAGCTGACCTCGAATCCCTATTAGGTATTCACTTGAGTACCGAAAATACTGTATTCGAATACTTCAGGTATTCAAGTATAAAAAAAAAGGAAATGTCAAGTTGTCCTGACGTGACATATTAATATATATCATTTTGACGTTCGCATTTATATTGGAGCACTGACTGTGAGAAAATATGAGTAAAGTTTTTTAATAACTTTATTTTACCAATGTTTTAAACCATCGATCGTTAATAAAAACCTGAAAGGACAAGACGGACAAGAAATGTTTAGAATACATAGGCAGCAGCCATGGAAATACCTTGCGACAAGGGTGAATTGAGTTTGCTCATTATGCCCCTCCTCCCACACCCCTTTCCCCCAAAAGGGTTTTTTAATCAAATGAAAAACTAAAATTACCTTACAGTTTTCTGGTGCCGTAGCATACACTTTTTTCCTTTATATGAGGCCAGTAAAAAATCTAGTGGTACTAAGTCGGGCGATCTTGCTGTCCACCTAACAGGGCCATTTGACCCAATACAGTTAACTCCATATGTGTATTGTGAAAAAATTCAATTACAACGCGACCGTTGTGAGCTGGCGCACCATCCTATTGGATCATTACATTTCGAGCTTCGACCAGTGGAAGATTTTAACATAAAATTTTCAATTCCATATTTGAAAAACAACAAGTATTGTTCCGCAAATAGTAGTCGTTAAAAAAATGGCCCCTACAATACTGGTTTTCAGAACGCCCAACCACACATTAACTCCAAAGCGTTTTGGTAAAGCTCCATTTCTAAATACATTTTGGTTCTCTGTAGGCCACTAGCTTGTATTATTGCTGTTAAACATGTGTAAATTTGTTAATCATGCATGATGCTTCAGAAACAGGGTTGAGATGATTAAAATCACGATTACATGATTTTAATCAGCATGATTTAAAAAAAAATCATGATTAATTTAAAAAAGAGGTTTAAAATTTTAACACTTAAAATGCATTTTTTCATACAGAAAATAAAACTGAGGCGCACTTTTATGTGGTGTTATTTATTATTTTATTATAATTGTTACATAAAAGCACATGTAGATGGTGTGGAGAGGGAAGAGAGGACGCCATACATGTACTTAGAGATTGCCCAGCACTAGGGCACATCAGGGGGAAATGTCTAGGTACGGCATGGCTGGACCTAAATGACATAAGATTCCTACCACTAACGGGACTCGCATCACTAGTGAGGAAATTGGGGCTCTAGCAAGCAAAACGACAGCACCATATTAGTGTAAAAGGAATGCATACGTAAGGGACAGTACAGGGTGACCGAACCTGTGTATGCTTAAGGGTTGGTGTAGAGCATAATGGGCTTAGGCCTTAGTGTTCAGGGCCCCAGCGAGAGAACTCACCATGCTACAATAGATAGATAGATAGATATATAAAAGTAAAAACAGCAACTCAGAAATCACAAACATTGGCGCAAAAATTTACAGGAACATGAGACGTAACCTCTACCTGTCAAGAGTCAGGTATAGGACCGTATAGGTTTAAAACAAAAAAAAAAGAAATTATACCTCAAAGAGGAGAAAATTTCCTAAAATTCTACCTCCCGGAACTGTATCTTTAATATTTATAATTTTTACAGAGCCCTAAAAAAAGCGCGTGCTGTTACCGTGTCCGAGAGACGAATCGCTCGCGGAAGCCAGACTACCCACTTTTAGCGCTATTTTCAGAGCTCTGTAAAAATTATAAATATTGAAGATACATTTCTGGGAGGTAGGATCTTCTCATGTCGGATTTTATAGGAAATCTTCTCATGTCGGATTTTTTTCTAAATTGTTTATAACTGCAATTTTCATCGGTCGGCCCCTTTTGGGACTTTTCCTTAAACTTTCTACATAATATTCCGAATCGAATGACACCTTGATCGGAATTTTCGGAGAATATACAAAAATTTCATCCAAAAAGGTACATGTTGACCAGACTAGTAACCTGAGCTGCATTATTTGTTTGGACAACCAGACTGCCAAAAACTTAAGAGCTAATATGATATAGACATTAAAAAATTAATAACAAAACCATTTAATTTCAAAGACAGTTGTTTTAAGATATTAACCTCTTCTTTAAGGTATGAAGGAAGATTCTTAAACAATTTAATTGATCATAATTAGTATTTTTATGTTAATTATTCCTTATAAAAAAATCTGACAACAAAGTACAATCTGTAAAAGTAATTTAAGATGATTCTTTGGTAAATTTTATATTCCTCATTAAAGTGTTGTAACGGTTACTCTATAGTTCACTGGCTCATTAAAAAACTAAACACCAAATTTAAATTTTGAATAATAAAATATGACAACAAAAATTAGGTAAAATATCTTGGAAACCCAAACTAAGATACCTCTTAAAACCAGGTTATTTTACAGGTTTACGTCAGACAGTTTTACTTTTTAAATTTATTATGTATATTTAAGATTTTCGATTTACTTAACTGATTTATTTTATTTATCTGACTTTTCTTTTCAGTATTCTCTTTTTACATCAGATAATTATTGTCTGTGGAATTCGAACCCGAACCATAAATAAACCACTGAGTTTTTTCGGCGTGCGTTGTAATAAGGCATTTAAGCTTTGCGAAATGTTCAGTGTTTTGTATGAGGCCTCCCTAATATTTTTATTTATATTTAGGTTTAATGATATTTAAGTTTTTATTTTGGACAGACCTTTTGATTACAAAATGCCTCCAAACGAATACAATTTTCTGGCAAAAATACAAAAGTGAAACCATTATTTTTTTAAACATAATATTGTTTTTATGAACAACTATCATAAAACATCAGATAAGCTGCACATATAGGATATAATATTTATTTATAGTTGGAATTTAAAACACTTGGCACCAAATAATTATATTATGTATTTCTATTCTTATCTGTTCGGTAATTTTAGTTTGTTCACCGCGTAAGCGGAATGTCTGCTAGTCGGTCGATCACATAAATACATTCATCTTAGTTTCAACCGACCAGCCAGCTCGGCACCCCGGTCGACACTGGAGACTGGAGGAGCGCCACAGAGCACCCTCATGCCGCTGACTTAATAAATAAACCTCGTGGTTGCTGGCGCCTGGCGCCTATTCCCCTTCCACACATTTCAGGCCTCCTTACGTCGATTTGGTCTAGGTCAGGGCGATAAGTGCATTTCTATTATTGCCGTGGTGTACCGCCACTGCTTTTCACTTCACTTTACAACAATCGGTCCGATTCGTCTCATTTAGAGCAATCGTTTAAGCTGTAGTCGCAGTGTGAATTGGTGGTACCGTTAAAGCAGAGTAAAGATTCGGAGTAATTTATTGCATCAATGCATTAAGTGTTTATTTTGTCGTGGGGTTCCTCGATCAGTTGATAGGTCGATGTTGATGTCGTCGATCGATATTAACTTCCTTTACTAACGCCTCATTAGGGTTAACTTAGGAATCGAACTGTAAAGGTAATTTATATAAGAGCTTGATATTAATTTTAAAGGGGTTTTTGGGTCCTACTTATTTTCAGTGACATAAAAAAGATAATTAATTGAAATATAATTTTGATATTGGTTTTGTTGCTATTCTTAGTAAAATATGTTAGTTTAAAGCAGAGCTCCAAAAAGCTTTAATTTTAAAATGACACTAAAAAAATCAGTTTTTTAAATTGTATTTTTCACAATTTTGACGACTGAAGCACGTTTGTGACAATAGTGATTTAATCATGTGAAAATCTCAGTGAAAGTCATGAAATGCAGAAATGCACTTATTTAGAATAAAACCATATCACTCAAAACAAATTTTAATTACAACTCATTGCCCAGAACGACATTCAGCTGCTTTTGAGTTTAGTTCGTTAGGATCTATACGTTTCATGAAAAAAACAATTGAATTTCACTTTTGGTTTTACCGGAAATAGACTTGGATCGAGAATATAAAATGGCACCCTGTATACATTTTAACGCTACTCGATAGACCGATAAATTTCCTTTTCAATAACATCACGAGCAAACTGTTTTAAAATTGGCGGCTCAGCAGACATTTTTTTCTAAAATCAATATGGCGAACTTGTGACGTCGTCGATTGCATTTTTGTCAAGCACTCTAATGAAATAGCAAAATAAACGAAGCACTTTAATTCGTTTTTAATAAAAAAAGGTAAAATTTTAAATAAACGCCAGTAAGGATACGTTTTAATATTTCTTGGCAACACAGATACTATGGTTGTGACTATTTTAAACCCTGGCTCGCATAACATCAGATCGATTTGGTCTATAATCTTTACAGGATATATGGACAATACTCCCCAACTAGTACATGAAATAATTGAATCGGTCATTTAAAAAACGACTTAAGACAGAAAACTAGATTTTACAGGAGAAGCAAAAAACTAATACTACACAGAAGAAATTAATTTATAATAAAAACGCATTGGGGAAATACCTAGTATAATATGCTAGTTGCAAAACACTTACCACCCAGAAAAGAAAATCAACAGTTTTATTTAAACGATACAAAAAATAACATTTTTGCAAGAAACAAAAAAAATATATATATTTAATTAAAAAATTTTATTGAAAAATTTAAGTCAGTACATAAAACAAAAATATTGTAGTTCCGCATTATAAAAATAAGTAAACTAAATTTAAAAAAAAATGGGGCATAATAGTCAAATTCAAGGTCATTTTCTGTCTCTTCTCTATTATCTTGATTGGTTGGCCTACGCAGGATGTTTTCATAAAACTCCTTATGTTGCTCTAAAATACTGTTCTGCACTTGCCGAATGTTTTCAATTTTTTTTGGGTTTATTGGCACACAGTTTCTTGGGACTGTCGTACTAGCACATGGTCGAAGAAATGTTTGGTAGTGAAATCTCAAAAAGCAAAACTATCGACTTAAGTCGTTTTTGAAATGAACGATTCAATTAAAGGTTAATGTAAACAGTTAACCCAAATATAGTAACCACGGTTTTGACGTGATATGCTCGACGATATTCAGAAAATGCACAAACATTATTTAGGCAAAAAATTTACATAATATTTATGCAAGTAAAGAGTAAGTCATGTTCATGACATTTCCAAAACAGTAATTTGTGAAAATATTATATAGAACACTAAACTCACAAGCCACGGGGCGTGACTTTTCTTTATATTTAATTTTGTTAATAATTTATTAGATTTGTATATTGTTAATATTTAGAGTGAAAAAATGGTACCGAAAATAGTTGCTTTCGGTACGATTTGTATAAAATGGAACTTTCGATTTAATAAATCATACAGAGAGTTTTGTTTTCGGTACGGCTGCAGAAAAAAAATATTTTTGTAAATTAACATTTAATGTGACACATTAACATGTATTAGAACCTTTTATTGAAACATCATATACAAGTAACGTTAAAGATCGTTCTTTAGCGGAAAGTGCTCTTCTGTAATATTTAATTTATATATACACATTAATACTGAGTGTTTTGCACTTTCCTTAAAATATTAATCACCACACCACCACCAACGTCTTCTATTATCATATTAGCGCAATTTAATTTAAGAAGCTGATCGAAATAATAATGTTTTATGGTGGGCTTAAAAGAATTAGGAGTATGCCAAAAGTTTAATTATAAAATTCATCCAAAAGTTCCTAGTAACTCTTTTTATGCGACGACAAAGATTGATACTACTACGAATAGATAGCTCATCTAAATGGAACACATTTAATCGGTGTGGAGATATCAATGCTCTCGGATAAAATATTTTTTTGCAGTGCGGTAACCCTCGCCTTTAAGAGCAAAATTAGAACGCGGGCGTTGCCAATGTGAAGTATTTAAGTAGGTACTTTTAGATGGTACAAATAGCTAAAGAATATAAATGTTCCAATTTATAACCATTTGTAATGCAGTGTTTAATACTGGATAAATAATTATTAATCCGTTTTGAGGTGTGACAAATATCATAACATTTGGCAAAGTCAAAACAAAGCTTAATTTAATCGCTTGACAATAAACACTGCGGTAAAAAATGACCATCCCGTCATAAAAAAGATAAGGTTGTATTATTAAAATATATAGGTAAAGCGATATAGTACCAAAAAATAATTACTTAAAAAATTCGCTACATTATATTATATTACAGAGCTAAATTGTTATTTATCAAAATAGACTTTTATTGGTGTTTAAGATTTTTTTTAATTTTTGTTGAAAACTCTTTTTATTTTTTTCCAATGTCCATTTACAAAATTTACATATATAGGTTATATATAAAGTAAAAAAGTTTGAACTTTTTAAGCTAGTAGATTGTTCTCTATGTACTTTTTTGGTACTGCGTTTTTTTTTTTTAATTTTTCTTTTTCGTTTTGAAATCATTTTCTGAAAAAATGTGGGTCGCAAATATATTTATTTCCTAAAACTTTCTTTTACCACTAAGTCCCAATAAGCGAAACATTTCCTGAAATACAATATCCAGATATAATACGTCAGTTATAATGAAATTTAAATAGAAACTCTTAATCTTAATTTGTTAATTGCATAAAGCCTACTATGTAAAAAGTGGTTCTTTAAAAGTATTACAAGCTAATATAGAGAGAGGGGCTTATTAAAAAATTGAAATTTGAAGTGATGCAACGGGACCTTTGGGGGACACTTTTCTTCTTTAACCGCATACGTAACTGTAACCCTTTCCACTCTTGGGGAGTGGGAGGGTAACTTGTGAAAGGTAAATGGAAAGGTGTGATTTCTTTCCAGATTCGTATGCTCTAAAAAAATCTACTTTTAGAAACAACTTATAATTCATTATCAATATTACTATGGTGAATTTAACAAAATTAAGAGAAGTGTAACAGAAAAAAATATGAACCATTTAATTTTAATAGGTGTTTAAAACCCAGAATACTGATCCATACAGAAGCGACACGAAGCGTCGGCACCTTTGATCTCCGCGGGTCAGATTTCGTAACCTTCGAAACATACAGTTACACTGAAAGAAAATTAACAAATAGCATATTAAAAAAATATTTTGATGTACACAATGAAAAATCATTTTAAGAATTTTAAGTAGGGCTTTTAGTAAATATTGCTTGTTTGGAGACTGGCTTACTTTCATGATAATGTGAGTCTCTATATTGTTTCCTGAAATTTTGTGTTTGCTAAAATGATTGAAGTTATAAATTTAACTTCTAAATTCGTTGAAACAATGTTTTTAAATATGGGATAATAATTAAACTCAATGGTGCGGATTCGTTTTGACTAAAATTGCCCAACAGGAAAATGGTAGAGGTTGATTTTTAAATTTCTTTTATGTCAATTGTCCTAAGTAGATAAATTGAAACTTGTACAGAATCGTATAAATATAGATAATGGTAGAGGGTTTTCGGGGTTGGGGGAACACGTTTTTCATTAGTTTATTTATTTCGTCATATGCAATATGAACAACGACTTAAGAATCTTATTTGCATGTCATCATTTTATATTCATATATTTATTCTTTCAGCATATATGATATATTTTTGAAGTTACGATTGCGTTGACTAGAAATACTTTTCCTATTAAATTTTGCTGGTCAAGTAAATAGTCTAAAAATACTGCATTAATTGTTTAATTATTGTTATATTTTTAAAGCTTACTCTAAATATTTAAAGAAAATAAAATTATGATTAAAGATTTAACTAGTAATTATATATATTGTAGCTTATTAATATCAAGGCAAATATTTTTTTTTAAATAATTTACAAAACCTATTTATAATAAAAAAAAAAAAGTAGAACTAAAAATATCTACACAAATAACTAATAAAAAACATAAATGAGAAAAACTAGAATAATACACAATATCTAGTAAAAGTGTGGACTTGTTAAAAATACTATCATAGCTAAAAACTATGTGGATTATACAATGGATAAAAATCCTCAGGCAAAAAACCTATAAAAGGAACAAGTGGACCAGAATGGGTGTTGCATATGACCGACTTCTGTTTCTGGTTTGGCAGTCTCGTCGAGGCAACTTTACAGAATTATTATAATATGTTATTAATCTGTAAACTTTGGCGTTGAGGAATATAAATAAAACCTAGAAACACATTTTTTTTCACACACACACAAATTTTTTCATAAATTTAGAGACGTATAATATATTTGTAGGAGTTCTCCAAGTAACAATTATACCCAAGACTTATTAATAAAGCAATTCTTGACAAAATGGTGGCTCTTAATATTTTGATAAAATTTAATGGACTACATTGTTGCAATTTACTGAAAACTTTTCTTTAAAATGCGACTTAGGTCAGTAATTAAAATTTTTGTCCTAGAATAATATAAAATTTTTAAAAGAAAACAGTCTTATAAGATGGTACCAAGTTTCCATATTAAAAATCATACTTGGTTGCAGCTTATAATATACTTTTTATGATAAAGTGCCAAATCCACACATTTCTTATAATTTAAGAAGTTTTATTTTTTGTTTTATCAAAATTTTTGTAGCTCTTTAAAATATTATTAATTTTCGTTTAAAATTTGGTTATTTAAATCCTAAAAACTATCTAAGTTGGGGGAAAATTACAATTTTAAACATATTTTTTAGTAAACATCAATTATCAATTCTTTTTTTAGCTTTCTGTTAGCACCATAAAAAAGGTAATTTAAAATATAAACCCAAAAATGTATATACATATTTGTATATTAATACATATTATAAATATAAAATAAAAATACATTTTTAAAAAAACAGTTCTCTTTCTGTTCCCTGTAAATCCTTAATTCTTCTGATAAAAAAACTGCTTCTTAGCTTTACTTGGAACATTCATGGTAATGTTGGTGCTAAAAAAAATCTAGTTACTCTCTTAGAAAATGATTTAAAAAAAAAACAAATTATAATGTGTTATTAAAAACAATATTTAGCATATTTTTTACATTTTTACGATACATCTCATAAATTTTTAGAGATATTTCAAAAATATATTTTATTTGAAATTTGTGCATGGTGTTTTATAATTGATATCTATAAAATGATTACAATAAATCTATAGGGTTTCATTATTTTATGAGTTGTAAATACTACTGTGAATGATCTTTCTGGTTTCAGACAGTTTTTTCAAAAGTACTGCAAATAGTCTTTTTATGCATATTTTATTTGCTTTTTGAGACAAAAAAGCCTATTCTTCAAACTAAGAAATTCTTAATAAACTTTTTAACAGCATTTGTTTGCAAAATTCCTTAAAACAATTCTGACAAATACCAGAATACTCTTTCATTTTTTATTTTAAGCAAAAATTTTAATACAATATTTGTCACATACCAAAATTAATTTTATTTAGGGTACCACTTACATGCATCCTTTCACAGTGCAACTAAAGAAATGGTTAAAAATAGGTCCAAAGCAATAATACCAAGCCAAAGCTATAGCAATTTGAATGGTTTCAAGAAGTTTATTACAAGTAATAAGCTAGACTTTTTATTTAATCGGCACTTTTTATATCAGTTACATTTATTACAATGGTCTAAGATGATATGACAAATATGACCATTTAACATCGCATTTAGTTAACTTAATTAAGGGGATTAAAAACCCATATTATTATTTTTCTCACATACTATATATGACTCGTACTACATATTCCGATACATACTGGAAGAAAGTGGTTTTACCTCTGTAACCAAATTTAGCTAGATGACAATGTCAATTTTACTGTCTTATTTTTTCCATTCTATCCATAGAATAGTTGAAAACTACTAAAAAGTTTTGGCAGCTTGAAATTGTTTACAAGATAAAATTAAACTTTTCGCGTCAGAGTTTTTTCTCAAGCAATGTATCAAGTATGTTTTAGACAAGATAAACAATTTAAAAATATGGTCATTCATACCTTTCGATTGGATTGAAGCTTGTCTGTCCCATGATCACAAAAGTCTTAGCAAGTGGCTTCTGATTTGTATGTTCCATCAGCAGATCTTTTCGGCAAATGGCTAAACAAAGTTGTGACAGGTTGGGAAATAAATTTTACTACCTTTATTTATGTACTTATCTTCAGCGTTTTTCACATATTTTATGGTATTTATGTAAAATTGCAGGGCCTTTGTCAAACAAGTCTTCTTTATTGCAAACCTTTGCCCAAATTACACATCTAAAACAAAATCATTGGTCCCTTGAAGTTGAACTTAATTACTAATCATCATACTAATCAAACTTGTAGTTTTTAATAAATTTAAGAGTATTTAATACATTTTATTAAATAATTTTTACATTTAAAAATTCTACCTATAATTAAAAAAGAAGTTCAAAAGACGTACAAGTTAATAATTTATATTGCTGTTTGAATTTAGTATTGGTACATACCTAGATTCATGTTTTGGTAAAGCAAAAATGTGATAGTTCTTGACCGCACGAGAATTACACAGAGTATATGCACAATAATATCCACTGCTTTTATTAGTCATTATTTATGTGGGTATTAGTTTTTATTTATCAAAAACTTAAAACACAATAAAATTAAGTTCGTCGTTGAATGTAAACAATTATTTTGCCACAGATTATCTATATAAATTGTATTTTGCTTTGTCAGTAAGAACTGTCAATTGGACTTTAAACATATTCGGTAATGGACGACGTAGTATATGCAACCATAATTACTAAACCATCAAAATTCGTCCGTGTCGCTTCTGTATGGATCAGTATTCTGGGGTTTAAAATAACGGCCATATTGAAATAGTTTGATAAATGCTTAGAACAAAATGGCCGTCAATTTGAACACCTATTAAAATAAAATAATTTTTATTTTTTTCTGTTGCACTTCTCATAATTTTGTTGAATTCATGTTGACATTGACATTAAATTATGCGTTGATCCTAAATAGTACAGTGGATAGGAAAAAAAGGTGTTTGACCTCCGAATTTTTTTGTACAGTTTCAATTTTTATGAAAATTTGGAATTAAGTTGCTTTACTTTTAGAATGTTGTTGCTTAAAATATGTACTAATTTCATTTCGCAACTTTTCGACCCTTATAAATCAACCCTTATTATAGCTTAATTAAAAAAAAAAAAAAAAAGATTTATCCCCAAAAAATTAATAGCTTGACAGATTTAATAATTAAAAATATTACTGCCTGAAATATTACCAATTTTATTCTTTTGCAAATTTTCAATCCTTAAAAGCCACCTCTAACAATTCTTATAAACCAATATAATAAATAGATATAAATAGGAAAAAAAAAGTAGAATTGCATACAAAAATTATACCGGTAAAAGTATAAAGTATACCGGTTTTATAGAATATTATGCTCCGAAGTGGGCTTGCGAATTTTTCGAAAAAAAAGTTGATTGGTTTTTTAAATATAGTTCCTTTAGTTTTAATGATTGAAACTTTTTTTAAAATAATTTTTGTAGGGCTTTTAAAGAGCTACAAGGTTATGTAAATTAAATCCTTTTTAATCCTTTAGTTTTAAAATGGGATGAGTTTAAAGGACTAGAATAAGGTGGTGCTCGCTCGTGGCCATATTATCTGGCCAAATATTTATTGTACAGAAAAATCTATGAAATGAAAAGTCTTTGTTATCAAAAAAGCTATAATTCGTTACATTTTTTTCGTATCCCCAGTATTGTTGGAGTTATTTTGAAGAAAATGGCCATTTTTACGAAATTGTGGAAAATCGTTTTTCACTTTAAGTTCCAATTTTTCTAAAATTAAGCATTTCAATTTAGGATGTATTAATAATACATTTATAAAAAAATCACAGAAGGGTACAGATCTATTTTAATTAAGAAGGAAATTAGGGGGTTGTTTTTAATGATCTTTTTGTAGAAAAAACTAGGGACCTACCTTATTTTTATCTTAACTCGCTCAATTTTCATGATAAAAACTCTTTTTTTATTTTCAAAAGAAAGGTCTTAAAAAATACTTTATATGTTTTCCTTGAGAAATGCAAACTTTTCTCGCTATTTGACTTTGAATCTTTCAAATTTAGCATTTGACGAACAAAAGCTAACCATTAACAAGCCGTAGCTCGGTCTGTATTGGTTGTAGAGAAATTATAAAAAAAAAACATTTTTATCTAGTTTGTTTTTATAAGCTACAATTTTGCTCTTTTCAGTTTTTTTGACAAAAGGCATATTTTTAGAGTTATTCGTGAAAAACCCATTAAAAACGTTGATTTTTTCGTCGAAAAACTTTTACTTTCAATCGCGAATAACTCGAAAAATATTAGTTTTACGAAAAAAATGTATAAAACACTTTTTACTTAAAATTACTTTCTTTATCGATTTCTGTAGTTAAAATTTAATAAAAAATTTACACCCTCAAGATGGGGTGGCAACCACCCCTAGGATAAAAGCACACCTCGGCATGATATAAACTTTGATCCTTGGGCTATTCCCTACCTTCAGAAAAATCCATGTAGTACAAAAAAAATCCTAGTCAAATTGCCTCATTGCCTGTACTAAAAGTAGATTTTTTGGGGATTATGAATCTGGAAAGAACTACACTTTTTCCATTTTATCATTTAAAAGTTACCACCCACCCCAAAAACTGAAAGGAGTTACAAAGTTACGTATGCTGTTAAAAAGGGTCCCTCAACCAAGCCGTTTTTTCGTATATTGGATTTTAACACTTTAAAAGGACCGAATCTCTGTATATTAGTATTGTTCTGGGTAGCAGAAATATTTTGAAATTCACTTACAAATAGGGCCGTTTAACTCGCTTATTTTATATAGAAAATCCTGTTTTTAAGTAGCTAATTAAATTCCAAATTTAATTGTCTATCAATCTGTATTTGGGTTTCCTGTACCTAATGTAAATCACTTTTTTGATGCTATATAGACTTTTTATTGGTTTGACCTAAGAATTTTCAAATACAAAGGATGGCCGGCTCAGGGATAAAAAATTCTGCCAGTTTGTGACGCCACCAAATGTTCGGCGCCAAGCCATCCAAGCTCACTGCGATTGCACAAAATTCTTTTTAGAGGGACTTCTGGTAACGTAACGTAACGTAACAAGCATTGGTTAGTTGGCAGAAAAAATGCAATCTATCTGGACATCCTCTGTGGTTAACAATTCTTGGGTTTGACCATAAATAACCAAAATTCCAATTTTTTAGGTCGCTATAGAGTGATAAAGCCTGCTGTTGCCATAACTCCACGAGTGCTCCTAAATTAACTCTATGCATTTAAAAAAATTGGCAAATTTTTTGCATCTTTTAATAATGTTATTCGTTGATAAACCTACCGCCCTAAATAAACACTACAATTATTTTTTCTTAAAATACAATAATAAGTTTGCTTTTAATATTCAAAATTTTTTTCCAACAATTAAAAATAATATGTTTGACTTACCTAAACAGCAAAAAACTACATTCTTTGCTAATAAAAGTTTTTTTTGATAAAAAATAAAAAAAATCTAAAATTTTGTTTATTCATGGTCAAACCAATAAAAAGTGTGGGTACCAGGAAAACTATTACATTTAGATAGGGAACCCATCTACTGATTGTTAGACAATTAAATTATAAATTTAATTAGCTAGTTCAACACAGGGTGTTGCATATTTAACCCTTAAGTACCTTAAGGGTGAAAGGGTGTTATACCCACTCACTTTAAACCTACCTACCTACCTTGAGGGTCGTCCCACAGACTACTAGCATTTTTAAAATGAAAATATTTTTGATATTTATTTTACCAAAACCTTTTTTCCCCTTTCCTTTTTATTTTGTTTAGGCCATTTTTCTTATCTTAAGATATGTACTAAATATATATCACTAATTTTTTTAACTATTTTGTAACTTTTTTCAAAAAAAAAACAAAGTTTTTGCGTAGTCCTGTAGACGCCAGCATAAGTGCTTATGTTATAAAATTGGAGGTCAGCACTTAAGGGTTAAAAATATGCGATTTAAATGACCTTGTTTGTAAGTAAACTTATAACTTTTGTATAAAAAACGTTTATGCAAAAATATGTTTTAATAAAAAGTCAAAGGGCGTTTTTAGAACAAGTTAAAGTGGCTGGTCTAAAAAACTCTACAACAAAAACGGCCATTAAACGTTTTTTTAGATCCGTACCAAAATGTTTATAAAATGATTTTAAAAGAGATTGCTTTAAACGATTTTTAGCTGATATTTTAAAAATCTTCGTAAAATACGTTTACAAACCGTTTTTTCAAAGTCCGCAAAAATAAGTTTTTGTTCCTTCGAGTTTTTAAAACCTACCACAAAAAAACGTCCATTAAACGTTTTTTTTTGTTCGCTATGGAGTATTTTTAAAAAGTTTTCTAATAATGTGTTTTAAAAGCTTTTTTGCTTGTTAATTTTAAATGTGCTTTATGATTTTGCATTTATTTAAAAAAAGCAAAAAGTGGACATAGCTTAGACCGACGCGTGTACGGTGGGCTACCCTGTACAGGAAAACCATAATATTTGGAAGTGTTAATTAACATGAGATTTCCAATGGCCAGCTTGGCGATGCACCACCCGGCCACCCCGTAGTAGAAATAAATATTTTATATTGAAATATTAATTTTTATTTTAAAACTAAGCTTAAAAGCATTTATAATCATCCATTGTTCTAAAATGGCTTGATATTTATAGGGAAATCTGAATAATCGAACATTGTCCGTTCTTCTACTTCGTCTGCAATCATAATATTGGCATAAATTTCCAGCATTCGAAGCCATATTATTAAACAGTATTAATTAAGTTCGTCGATTCCAGCGCAGGTGTACATCGATACTGCGAGAGTGCGCGACGGCGGTCACAAAACAAAATATATTATTATTAAACTCATAGTCGACGGAGCTAGCCTAGCAGCCAGCTTCCAACGGCAAACAATTTGGCAACGCGGTCAGGCGCCCGGTCGCGTTCTGGCTCGATGGAAGCAGGCTCGAAAAGTCTGCTTCCATAGGAGATTCAAAATTTTAACACTGGATGGTTTTTCTATAGTGGAACTATAATATTCTTTGGCGACGATCAACGTGATACGACCAAAATATGATTTAATAAATATTAGATTTTTTCGTTGCTTTTTTTTTTAAAGTACTGTTTTGTTAATGAAATTATTGTTAAAGTACCAAATTGGGATAACTTTTTTTAATTTTTACATCTAGAAGAATTAAATAAGTTTAGCCATGTGTGCTCAAAATATTAAAAAAGGCGGAATTAATTTTTACGTTAAATGTTAATGTCTACAAATGATTCAAAAACTAGTTTTAAGTTTAACACAAAAAAAACTTTTTTACTTTATATATTTAAAACATTTTAGTTTATATATTTGAAACATATTGCCACAATTAAAGTTTTATGGCGCTTCGCACGTATTATCGCTAGACAAATGGAATGCAATTAGGTTTTTTCTGTTCAATTTAACATCCTCTGAGTTTTAAAGTATATGAGTAATTTGTGAAAAAAGCAGTGTGTTTTAAATCATATATTTAGTTTTATCATCTAAATCGCAGAGATATACTTATTAAAAAAGTTTTACATTAGACAGCGAACAATGAAAAACACGTTATAGCGTTTTTTTTTTTTTTTGGACGATGCAGGATGATGTAAATAATAAATTACTTTTACGGCCGAGTGATGATCGCGTTGTTAAATTTAGCAATGGACTTAGCAATTGTTAAAAGTTAACAACGGTTTAGAATGTTTAACGAAACGTCATTGTCAGTGTTATTCAATGATTTTAGTAGGCAACCTGTCAAAATCTGACATTTTGTTAAACATTCTAAACCGTTGTTAACTTTTAACAATGGCTAAGTTAACAACGGTTAAGAATGTTTAACAAAATGTCAGATTTTGAAAGGTTGCCTACTAAAATCATTAAATAACACTGACAATGACGTTTTCTTAAACATTCTAAACCGTTGTTAACTTTTAACAATTGCTAAGTAAGTCCATTGCTAAATTTAACAACGCGATCATCACTCGGCCGATAGTGTATTTACCAAAAAGCGTTTAAAAGTATTAAACAATTTTAAATATCTTTAATACAGATCAAAACTGATGTAGTTAGAGAGGGGATTTTTATGTAAATTATTATTTAAAATTTAAGAGTGATTTAAAAATTTTAGGAGAATTTGAAAATTAAAATTTATTTGGCGCAAAAGAAAATGGGTATTCGGTAATCTTAGTGGTTTGCCGTTAATAAAAGATAAATATTACTAATATTTTTAAGCCAGTTACCTATTTTGCATGTTTCTTTTAGCGTTACCCCACATAATGCGGTATTTCCATGTAGCTTTTACATTTTTATTAGAAAAAAACGTGTTCACCAAAAGCAATAAACTTTTGTTTATTAATAATAGTTTAGATAACTTATTACGTAAAAAAGTTTCTAATACAGCGGTACTCAAATGCGACCAGTCAGTGGTCGTATGCTACCCTTTTAGGTTTGCAGTGATGCTCGTCACTTAAAAAATACTTTTTATTTAATTATTATTATATATAGCATGCAACGCAATAATAGGACAACCAATCACATAATTTGCAATAATCTGCAAACGCCACTGTTTAGACAATTTATGGATGGGTCAGAAGATAATCTGCTATTGTTTATACTAGTGAAATAATAATCCAGGGATCATATCCGTCACTATACACACTTAGCACTGCCTTCCCATTTTAGTTTAATAAAAGTACTTACACAAAATACAGAAAAACTGAAATTTTTACGTCGATTGTTACAAAAATACTATTAACCACGGAAAATACTCCAAATAAAACGTCATATTAAAAATATAATCTGTCAAGCTACTCGATGGGTACTACGACTTCGGGCAAGTTTTTATTTGCATCGATGGATCCAGCGCATTAAGCGCATTAATTCATCAAACCGTTTTTAAACGACCACTGGAGAGTCCGATGGATTCCATTAAAGCGTGTTTATAAAATACTTGAGCAAAAAAATATAAATAAAACGGAAGAGAAACACAACAATCTGCTAAGAATTGACAATTTCAGAACAAACAGCGAGCTTCTTTAAACATTTCGTTTTAATTTGTTCCATCAGAACTTCTCATGACGTCATTTGACGTTCAGCGCATAAATTCAGCGTACTTTTTATCGATGGAATAAAGAACTTGCCTGTTGTCACGTTGCGTAGCGGTGTTATTATTAACTGTCCAAAAATAAAATAATTTCTTAACATCACTAGTTTTTTTGTAATACTTTATAGCAGTAAAGTAAATTTTAATCCCAACATACCATTAAGTAAATAAAACAAGACGGTACTTGGTAAACACGCTTTACGGCAAAATACTAACCAAAGTAACTTTTTCGCGGGTTTTGGTGGATTTCATTGTGCGACTTACGGAGGTTTATTCATGGCATTGCAGAAACTTAGAAAGTACGTTTCTGATTGCACGCCCGTTTCAAATCGATGCGTTTTCCAGTTAACCTAACAGCTCATTGTTCATCATAACTGTTGATGAAATGTATACCCACCTATGTCAATTCGACGAGTTTACCCGAGATGTTCCGTCAGCCAGATGACGCCTTGATTACAGATACTTCTGGGCAGCGATGCCAGATAGGTATCAAATTGTAATACTATTTTAAAAAACTAATGTTAAAAACAATACGGCAAACCTATTTTTTGTTTTTCAGCGTTTTACCGGACAAGTTTAAAATTTTTCATGTAAATTGGGCTAATTGTAACACATTTTTCTGAAGAATTCGATAATTTTTGCTACGTTGATCTAAATTTCGTTCGCTACTTCTGGCATCGGTGCCCCTGGGCAATTGAAAATTCAGTTTATTTATTCTTGGATAAGTAAAGCTGGTGCTTACGCGTGTTCTAGTTTTGTAAATAGCATAAGAACAAATATTATTTTCTGAAAGATTGTTTTTACGTCCGTCGTGAAGTCATGTGGAGTACACAAGTAATACTTTTCGAAAACGTAAACATATTTTATTTTTCTATTAACAGCTAATAAATTAAAAAAAAAAACAACAATTCCTACAATTTTTATTATTGTAATCACCTTCTAAATAAAAGTCAAAAATAGTTTATGTCCTTAAACATAATGAAAACGGCTTAACACAATAAAAACAATTAAAAAAAAAACGTTTTTTTAAATTGTTTTTATTGTGTAGTCTTTTACAAAAATAATATTTTTAAGCATTGAGAACCTCTAACTTTTGGTAATATTCGATCTTATTTGGAACAGCGCTAATTTGTGGTCCATTCAAAATAATACATCACGAATTAAACTAAAATAGGTAAAAATATAATGATCCGTACTGATACTAGTCATGGAAATTCCAGCCCGTTTGGCGCGGATGGCATCGATTTTGTCTACGACTGTCTATGTCGTGAGTAAACTACCTTAAGTTAATTTATCTCATTTTGGAATTTTATCGGATCTCTTTTTTCGCAAACATAAGCCAACCATATTTCATCATTGACAAAATTTGGAAGATAGTGTGGGGGTCTGGGAATAAATCAAAATAATCACAAATTATGGCTCCAAATTCGTAACTCATATAACAAAGGGAATTATTTTAATTTATCCTAAATTTAAGCGTGTAAGTCTAGTCTGTAAAGTCTAATAAAATCTAAAAAAAACAGACAAAAATGACCGAGGTAGCTTAAGAAACAAAAGAAAACTATCCAATAAAAATAGAGTCATCATCGAAGTTTGGAAAGAAGGGTTTTATTTGCCGCGATTTTAACACAGTGAAAAATATATTACTACTTAATGTTACATGATAAACATAAATCAACAACGGTCAACAACAATCTGGCATTATGCCAACAACTATGGGTAACCAGGATTTTATATTAAATCTGGTACTTATACTTTATAAACAGTTAAAACAGTTTACTGATCCTGAACGCCTAAAGGGGTGTTTTATTAATATTTAATAGGTCTTCAAATAATTATTAAATCTTTTGTAAATGATTTTCTTTGATTTCAGTACAGATATTTCGTCAACTCACAATACTTCTATAAGATATGGTTCTTAGGAATACTTTTTAATTGAGACTTTTTAGCAGTACTTCCAATGAAAAAGCAAAGGAAAGGAATTGACTATATTAAAACTAATTGTTCATTTAAAAAAATTGGTATGAGTAGCACTGAAGGCTGTCCATCTATGGTGGGTTCATGCAGTGGTTTTATTTCTTTACTTAAAAATCAATTTGAAAAACCTGACGGACTTCCATTATGTTATACGCCAAGAAAATTTTACTCTTTTTATTTTCAGTGTCGAAGTGGATGAAGTAATAAAAAAAATTAGTAATTTTAATTTAACACGAACAAGAGAAGTTTACCATTAAAAATACGCAAGAAAAGGAAATCCTAATATAGTGATATCCCTTTGCGTACTTTAGTACGGGGCTTAACAGAGGCAAAGTACTCAAAAGATTTTATTCTTTATGCCTTTAGGCTATGTTATTTTTGAAATAAAATAAAAAAATCAGCTTTACATTAATTATTAGTGGTACAGGAACTAGAACTAGAACACTTTCTTACTGTTTCAGAAAGTATAAATATAGCATGTAACAAATGGGTTGCAACATGTCTGAATATCTACAGAACCTACTACTGAAGGAAATAAAAAATATATTTTGAGATTTAAAATCTATTAACATTTTGGAGCTAATTAAAAATTTTGTTCCTACATGATCAGTCATTATTAGAGATTAGTTAAGTTTCAGTTACGTAAAATAATTCTCGATTTAAACATAGAGATAATATTTAAAATTTAAATTAAAGGAAAAAAAATAATATATCGAATTTTGAAAACTTGTACCTATCTGGTTATTATGGAATGTTAAAAACTGGTGATTTTCTCTTTAACTTTTTCTGCGACCGACGATTTATGCGATTCTTCCTACCGGCTTCTCTATAGCTACCTATATACGCATGCTTTTCTTTAAATGGGTACGTGATGGTGTCATCCTTCTGCAGACGGAGCACTGGTCGAGGCACCACTAGTGCGGGTGGTGTAGCAATATTCATCCGCCATGACCTTGGTGAATGTTCACTACTGTCCCTGGATCATATTGTTCCTTCGACGGAAAAACATTTTGAACTTACCGGAATAAAGTTCTGTTCGGATATTGCGAATACTAAAATTATGATTTGCTGCCTATATCGTTCACCGGATGCCAACTGGGTCTTATTTTGTCATTCTTTGGAAAGACTGTTGACTCATTTATGTAAACAGAATATGTCTTTGATTGTGTGTGTGTGATTTTAACTGTGATCTTATGTAACTCTAGGGAATCAATTCTTATTTCAAATATATTTAATTCATATGGTTTAAATCAATCCTTCTTTGAGCTCTCAAGAATTCAGGGCGACTCTAGTACGCTTTTGGATAATATCTTTACAAATGTTAACTTTACCCATGTAAACACTATAGATACAACACTGTCTGATCATAGAGCTCAAATTTTGCATTTTCCGTCTGCGTCTGGTATACAACAAGAGTTTACTAAAAAGAGGAGAAACTTTTCTCAAGAAAATGTTAATTATTTTAATTATTTGTTATTGAAGGAGGATTGGCTCTCTGAATTTGAAACCTTGGACATGGAGAATAAATTTACTTACTTTTTTTCTACATTTTACAACTTATTCGAAATGTCCTTTCCGTGGCAAAGCAAGCGTAACAGGCCTAAAAGGAAGAGTTCAAAGTAGATTACACCTCATATTATCAAAGAGGGAAGGTTACTTAGACAGGTTCATAAGAATTTAAACTCTCTAAAGATCCAAAACTATTACAATCTTATAAAGCAAAAAAGAAAATTCACAAACAAAATATATCTCTAGCTAAAAAACAGTATAATTCTAGACAGTTACTTAACTCAACAAATCCTTCTAAAGCCGCTTGGTCTATTATCAACTCTCATACTAATAACTCCAAGTCCAGGCCAAAAAAGCCTAAAATCATAGTGAGCAACAATACTGAAATCAGTGAACATTCCGAAATTGCTAATGCCTTCAATGATTATTTCATTGAATCTGTTAACCAGCTACGGGGTCATTCGGACCAAACTGGAGGTACATCTTTGCCAGTCCTGGTTCCACAAACTTTTTCTTGGCACCGTTTACTGAGACTGAGGTTCTAGAAATCATGAAGTCAGTTTCCAACAAAAAATCTTGCGGTCATGATGAAGTTCCTTGTAACCTATTGAGGGATTGTGCTCAGAGCATTCTTATCCCACTTACATTCTTAATTAATCTTTCCTTTGAGTATGGGGTATTTTCCGAAAAATCTAAAGAATGCTATTGTGGTGCCAATTCATAAGAGGGGAAATGAATCACTGGTGGAGAACTACAGACCCATTGCACTTTTGTCGGTTTTCTCTCGAAGGTGTTCGAGAGGTGTTTCAGGAGGAGGCTCCTTAATTTCTTGGACAGGTTTGACATACTGACATGTAGACAGTATGGGTTTCGTATTGGTCGATCTACAACTGATGCAGTTCTGGCTTTATATTCTAAAATTTTGAATAACTTTGATAAAAAACTAAAGTCTGTAGGTATTTTCTACGATTTTACCAAGGCTTTCGATACTCTAAGTCATGCTATGCTTACTAGTAAAATTGAAAAATATGGAATTAGAGGGCCGGCTCTTGGTTGGTGTGTCATTTGATAGTAAGACAACCATTTCTGATTGGGTAAATATAAAGACAGGCGTCCCACAGGGAAGTGTTTTGGGACCTATTTTGTTCCTTCTTTTTATAAATGATCTACCACTAATTGTAAAAGACAGCTTCATAATTATGACAGTGTCTGCTCAAAAGCAAATCAGTGTGTTCGGGACATTACAGACTGGTGTCTGGAGAATGGTTTGTGCCTAAACTCCTCAAAAACCAATTTTTCAGTCTTCTCGCCTGTTGGGGTGCCTCGTGACAGGAGCTTACTTGTCAGGGATCAGTTTGCCAACTTGAGACAGTGCGAGTCTGCTTAATTCCTTGGTATCGTGGTTGATGAACACTTATCATGGAGCTCCCATATTGATTCTGTCTGCAGCAGGCTATCCTCAAAGAATTACGCTGTCTTGCAGCTTAGAAATCATGTTGACGTTAAAACACTTAAAACATTTTATTACTCAGTCATAAACTCGTTACTGTCATATGGTTTGCAGGTATGGGGTAATTCCACTCATATGAACAGAGTGTTAATTTGTCAAAAACGCATTATAAGAACAATGTTCAGGCTTGAATTTAGAGAATCATGTCGTCCTATATTTAAACAAGAAAAAATACTGACTGTGATAAATCTGTACATTTTGCAATGTGGCTGTTGTGTTCATAATAAAGCTAACAATTTTGTAAAATGTGGTGATGTTAATGCCTACCAGACGAGAAATGCAAAACAACTTTATATACCTGGTGCAAGATTGAAACAAGTTCAAAAGGGTCCAGATATAACATTTTTAAAAATCTATAATCATTTACCGCCCAAAATAAAAAATATACACAACCAGACTTCTTTGAAGAGAACTTTGAGGCTTTTACTAGCTCTAAATCCCTTCTACTCATTGGACGAATTTTTTGAGTTTACTTTTTGATCACAGTGAATTCATTACTCTTTATGCAGTTTCATGTTTCTCTCTTCTTCCTTTCCTTTTCTTTTCTTTACACTATGTTTTTATTTTTTATTTTTATAATTAGATTTAAGTATGTTAAATTATTATTATAAGTATTACTTTCTTTTAGAACTATACAGTATGTCCACGGAAAAGGTGTTGAAGAGAAAAAACTTTTTTATTTTTGATTTTATCGAAAAAAGCTACTCTTGATAAAAATTTTTGCTACTTCTAAGAGTAAAATTGAGATAGAAAAACATTTAACATATTTTATACGGGGTGCTCAGAAAATGAAAAAACTTAAAATGGTACAAGAGTAAAGTGCATTTATTTGATAAGATATGGAAATAAGTTACTAGGAAAAGTTGTTCAAAATTAAAAGGTAGTCTCTTATACCAATTTTTGAAAAAATCCGCCTACTTTTATTTATTCGTGATTAAATTTATTTTAATATCAATTTATAATCAAATTTTTTGCTGTTAAGTAAGCATTTAAAGCTGACGATACTGCGGCTAATGAATTATAAAAGCCAAGTGTCAATAAAGCTTGTCACTATCAACGCCTACTAGTACAAAAATTTTAAATTAGTTAATTGATAATGATATTTTAATTACAAATAAATAAAAGTGGGCCGATTTTTTAAAAATTGGTATTAGAGACTACCTTTTACGTTTGAACAACTTTTTCTAGTAACTTATTTCCATAGCTTTGCAAATAAATGCACTTTACTCTTATACCATTTTAAGTTTTTTCAATTTTCTAAACACCGCATATAAAATATGTTAAATGTTTTTATCCCAATCTTACTCTAAGAAGTAGCAAATTTTTTATCTAAGTACCTTTTTTCGATAGAATTAAAAATAAAGAAGTTTTTCTTACTCAACACCTTTTCCGTGGACACACCAGTACGACCATGGAAAAGGTGTTGAATAGTAAAAAACTTCTTTATTTTTAATTTTATCAAAAAAAAAAACTACTCTAAAAATAATTTGCTACTTTTAAAAGTAAAGATTGGGATAAAACATTTAACAAATTTTATACGCGGTACTCAGAAAATTGAAAAACTTAAAATGGTTCAAGAGTAAAGTGCATTTATTTGATAAGATATGGAAATAAGTTACTAGGAAAAGTTGTTCAAAATTAAAAAGGTAGTCTCTTATACCAATTTTTGAAAAAATCCGCCTACTTTTATTTATTTGTGATTAAATTTATTTTAATATCAATTTATAATCAAATTTTTTGCTGCTAAGTAAGCATTTAAAGCTGACGATACTCGTGGCTAATGAATTATAAAGCTAAGTGTCAATAAAAGCTTTGTCACTATCAACGCCTACTAGTACAAAAAATTTTAAATTAGTTAATTGATAATGATATTTTAATTACAAATAAATAAAAAGGGGCCGATTTTTAAAAAATTGGTATTAGAGACTACCTTTTTACGTTTGAACAACTTTTCTAGTAACTTATTTCCATAGCTTTGCAAATAAATGCACTTTACTCTTGTATCATTTTAAGTTTTTTCAATTTTCTAAACACCGCATATAAAATATGTTAAATGTTTTTATCCCAATCTTACTCTAAGAAGTAGCAAATTTTTTATCTAAGTACCTTTTTCGATAGAATTAAAAATAAAGAAGTTTTTCTTACTCAACACCTTTTCCGTGGACACACCAGTACGACCATGGAAAAGGTGTTGAATAGTAAAAAACTTCTTTATTTTTAATTTTATCAAAAAAAAAAACTACTCTTTAAATAATTTGCTACTTTTTAAAGTAAGATTGGGATAAAAACATTTAACAAATTTTATACGCGGTACTCAGAAAATTGAAAAAACTTAAAATGGTTCAAGAGTAAAGTGCATTTATTTGAGAAGATATGGAAATAAGATACTAGGAAAAGTTGTTCAAAAGTAAAATATAGTTTATTATATCAATTTTCAAAAAAATTGGCCTACTTTTATTAACTTGTGATAAAAATTATTTTAATATTAATTAACTAATTCCAAATTAACAACTCATTATTGTACTACTAGGCGTTGATAGTGACAAGCTTTATTGACATTTTGCTTTTATAATTCATTAGCCGCAGTAAAGTCAGCTTTAAATGCTTACTTAACAGCAAAACATTTGACAAAATTGATATGAAAAATTTAAATTGATATTAAAATAAATTTAATTACAAATAAATAAAAGTAGGCCGATTTTTTTCAAAAATTGGTATAAGAGACTACCTTTTAATTTTGAACAACTTTTCTTAGTAACTTATTTCCATATCTTATCAAATAAATGCACTTTACTCTGGTACCATTTTAAGTTTTTTCAATTTTCTGAACACCTCGTATAAAATATGTTGAATATTTCTATCCCAATCTTACTCTTAGAAGTAGCAAAATTTTTTATCAAGAGTAGCTTTTTTCGATAAAATCAAAAATAAAAAAGTTTTTTTCTCTTCAGCACCTTTTCCGTGGACATACTGTATATGACAATTCCGATATGTACTATGTATGTCTATGGAAATATACCATTTTGAATTTTGAAAAGTGGCATGTTGTAATTTTTATCTTGATATATCTCAATTGCAAAATGTTTAGTACTACACTATCTTTAACATAAACTATTATCGAAAGGCACATTTATTGGCAGTTATTGTTTTATAAGGCTAGAACAGAGAAAATTATTTATACCTAATAAATTTTTCATTAAAAAAAAAACCGGCTTGGTACTTTACCCAGGGTTAACCACCACCACCACCCCACCCCTGTTTGTTAAAGACTCTTATTTATTAAAAGAAAAAAAAATATGGGCTTCTTAAAAAAAAGTTGAGCATCGCTGTTCTGAAAATATTACATTTTCCTCAGTTAGGGACTAAACTACTATTGCCGCTGTTTAGCGATCTCTTGTGTGTCATAATGTAATAAAATATGGTCAAAGTGAAACGGTAAATGTAACGTTAAGGGTACTTCCCCGCAACATTAATGGCTAAAAATATATCAAGATCTCATACTCTCTTTACTTTTGTTATAAAGATATTAAACTCCGATGGTTTTTACTTATCTGTTAAAAATTATCATGCACATTATATTTGTAACATAACATAAATAGCATAAGTTTATACAAATATTTTTTTACAGGTATTTAGATCGGTGGGAAAAAGTCCACTATTTGGGTGAAGAGGCTGATCGCGCCAGTGATGATGATGAGGAGAGCAGGCACAAGCGCTGGTCCGCACGAGCCCTGCACTCCGTGCCGCATGCCTACAACTACTCTCAACATAATGTACCAGGTAACATCATGATATAATGACCATGAACGCTTATGACTCCCAGTCTTCAGTTCGATTTTTGTTTCAATAACCTATTTTTTTAGTATAGAGTGGCTCATAAAAAGCGTGACGAATTAGTTTTTCACTTTTTTTTTCTATATTTAGATGTTTTAAATTCTACAAAAAAATGTAAGCCTAGTAGCCGCATACGTTATACCTAAATTTACCTGTCTAAAAATATTGCCTCTTATAATACTTGTCCCGCTTCGGGACCCTAGCAATGCGGGTTTGAACGAAATAACTACTGTCTTAGTTTTTTCAGTATTTAAAAAAAAAATAAAATAGATTTTAAGAGTAGACTATTCCACTGCTTAATTTCAACCTTTGTCTGTTTTTTAATCAAAATACAATTTTTATAGTTTATTAATAATGAAGTAATACGGATAATTAAAATTTAATGAATAATTTTTTTAACAATTACGTTCACCTGTTTTATAGATAAAATATCAGTTATTTGAAAGAGGAATATATAAAGGACCTAAAAAGTTGCCATTTCTCACTTGGCGGCAACCTTGTCAGCCAGGATTATAATATTATATACTAATAAATTATATATCATATTAAAACTTTTTTTTTCTGTGCGATGAAATACAGTTGTCTATGTAAAAGTAACTGCAAATAGATGTTGCCAACTATTAAAGATACGTAGGAACGAGACAGATTGACAATTTCCATATATCCAATGAAGCGTTTTTACGAGTACTTTCAAACATATTTTTATTTTTTTTTTATTCGGAAAATATGTGAAAATATTCAAATGGTTTGTAGGCATTTTTTTTTATTATTACTTTAAACAATTGCTGAGGACGCTCATATGATCTGATTTTCTAAAAAAAAACGTTTGAAAGCTTAAGATTCCTAGTATGTACAAGTATATGTGAACAAAAATCGAATGTATTGTATAAGTTCAATATTCTGGACCGTAACCAATTTGCAAAATTATTTTTTTTTTAAGAAAGAGAATTGCAATATTATTGTGCCAAAACCATTAAACTTAATTTATCATTTGGCATGAGGTTTTAACACAGCATGATGTTTTTTTTTTGCCGAATATAGAGGTGTTTAGAAAAATCTAATCTTCTTTTTTGCCTTTTTTTAATTTATTGCCATTTTGCAAGAAACATATTGCAGTGTGCGATTTCTAACCAACCCTTAATGTAGAAAATTTAATTGTATTTTCTCTCTCTACAACATTTCTCTACGACTTGTATTTATAAAGTTATGAATGATTTAAAGTTTAAAAAATGTATTTTTCTCCAACCGTCAAAAAATGTTGACATTTTTGTACTATTTTCAGGTGCAAAAGCTATCAATTCTCATACCGTACAAAAATGTGCTCGTTGCTTAGCAACACTTTTAATCTTAGAATTAAAAAACGATTTTTGAATAACTAATTTAATAGTGTATTATATTATAAGGATTAAGTGCATCTTTTTTTTACGAGCAATTTACGGACTAAAATGCTTATTTTTACTCGCAATTTTGCAAAAAAAAAGATGCACTTTTAATCCTTATAATATAATTATAATATACTATTTTTTGATTTTTTTTTAAAGATTTTATATATTTAACAAATTAATGTGACCTTTCTGATAGGGAGCATATCTTGATTCTTGTTTCATACATTTTTCTGGTAATAAATGCCCTCCCCTCGTGCATCTAACCAGAAACAGATAACCCTTGCGGCCGAGTGATGATCGCGTTGTTAAATTTGGCAATTGTTAAAAGTTAACAATGGTTTAGAATGTTTAACAAAAAGTCATTGTCAGTGTTATTCAATGATTTTAGTAGGCAACCTGTCAAAATCTGACATTTTGTTAAACATTCTAAACCGTTGTTAACTTTTAACAATTGCTAAGTCCATTGCTAAATTTAACAACGCGATCATCACTCGACCGTTGGTGTACTATTGTTACTGAAAAAAAAGTATAAATGGGTATTTATAAAGATTTTTACGTAGATTCGAGATTTGGTCGTAGTAAACTATTTTGTGGCTTATAATTTCCATAACTCTGCCAGAAAAGAAAATATTTTACACGTCTATTGGGTTTATTCGACCTCAAAACCCCATTTCATACATAGGGTACAAAATCAAAAGTAGGTATAAAACAAATAGGAGCCTACTTTTTTTGAGATCGGTGGTAGCAAAGCTATCAAATATAAATGTTAATCAAAATAATAACGAAACATACGATACAACATAGAGTAGAGAAGACATTTTATTATCATTTGATTTTCTTTTTTTATATTGCTTATATATTTTCCTAAGCGATGGCACCCACCTTAAAAAAAAATGTAGGACCCTAATTTAATTCGTACCTACTTTTGATTTCGTTTTTGTTGGTTAATTTAGTGTATATAAAAATATAAATTTTATTATTCTGAATTACTTTTTATTTAAAGTCAACATTTTTAATTACCTTTTTATTTCGAAATTTTAGGTTTAAAGTAAAAACTGGAATATATATTTTTTTGCAATAAGTAGTAATGACTTTTATAGTTTATTTTGATTTCTGGAAATGTCAAATTAAAAGAAAAATTATTTGGCTTTTCTGCAGAATAAAAATATTTATATATTAATTTTTAAAAAATTATACTTTTTTATAGATTATAGATTATTATGGAGAGCTAGTCTGCTCTCGCAAAAATAGTAACAAAAAAAATGAAAAGACATAAATAGATTTAATTCCTTATAAAATTGATTTGTTTCTAAGTACTATAATAAAGTGTGTTTTACTGACATTGACTTCCGACATGACTTTTTTAAAAAATAGCTACACTTGTAGGTATCTTTAATATTTAAAAAAAAATAGTAAATAAAACTTTTAGCCATATAGATAGGTTTTTATATAGTTTATTTTGATTTCTGGGAATATCAAATTAAAAGAAAAATTATTTGGCTTTTCTCCAGAATAAAAATATTAATATATTATTTTTTTTAAAATTATACTTTTTTATAGATTATTATGGAGAACTAGTCTGCTCTCGCAATAATAGTAACAAAAAAACATGAAAAGACATAAAACGATTTAATTCTTTATAAAATTGATTTGTTTTTAAGTACCATAATAGAGGTACCTACACGTGTACCTTCACCAGTAACTATTTTTTTTTAAAGTCATGTCAGAAGTCAATGTCAGTTAGTAAACACATTTTTTTAAAAGTTTCTTATATGTTTTGAGTAATATAATAAAATAATTTATATGCTACACTCGTCCGATGATAACCAATAAGTTTGAAATAACATATATATCTTATAACGGGTTGCCAATGTTTTCAAGTAAGTTTATTTTCTATTTTTATATAATTTCATAAAAATAATTATTTTATTATAGTACTTACAACCAAATCAATTTTATAAAGAATTAAATCTTTTTACGTCTTTTCATTTCTTTTGTTACTTTTATTGCCAGAGCAGACTAGCTCTCCATAATAATCTATAATAAAAAAAAAGTATAATTAAAAAAATAATATATAAATATGTTTATTCTGGAGAAAATCCAAATCATTTTTTTTTTTTTAATAGTAATAGATTTGTTGTAAATGTTTAAAGATTTTGTTGATGATTCTCTTACATATCCTAGAATTTGACCAAGGCTTACATTTACTCATATTAATCAATATCATAAAAAAGTAATGAATCGATTTTGATAAGATATTTACTGTTATTTTAAGTGGAACTAATGTAAGCCAATAAAAAAAATGGTTACAATCCGATCAGTAGTTTGAAAAAATGCGTGGACACACATACATACAGAAAGTTGATACATACACCTATAAAAAAAAATGTTTGTTTGTTTGGAAGCCCTAATAGATTATTTTCATATATGAATGATTTGCATACATACGTATGTCAAATTATATTCGCCGTTTTTGAAGTCGGTTAAAAATCAAATCTTAAATAGTAGAATCCTAATTAAATTGCCTCAACTTGTTGAAGGGGAGAACTTAACAAAAAACTATTAAAAAGTATATAATCAATCATTGCTTTTTGTTGTTTCTGTCTTGCTCCGTAAACTAAATACATGGCGCCGATGCCTGGAAAAATGCGAAGCCAGATATATTTAAAGGTGGAATGCCTAATGATTAAGTCAATTTTTGATCGAAGGCAGCGCGAACGGCGAATTCCAGGCATGTGTAAATAACAGCTAAAACTAAAACAACCGTAGCATGTAAAGAAAGCATCCGCTGGATAGTGGATTGATTGCATTAATGTTTGCCGGGTGCAGTGTTGTCAAGTCGTAAAAGTCGTAAACATGCCAGAAATATGATGATTCAATTTGGATCTTGGAACAATTATGGAAAAAAAGATAATAAATGTAATTACATACATTTTTTTACTTTCAAAATTTAAAAATTAAAATATAAAAATTTACAATATCAAAAACATACGCAATTTTAAATTGTTATGTTATTACTTGTTTTTGTGAGGTCAATTTTTAAGGTAACCTAAAATTTAAGAAAATATTGAGATTGGTTTAGTTTGTCACTTCTGCCAAGATGTGCTATTCCGTACTATCTAAAAATTACTAAAATAATGGGTTATTACATATATGTAATTTGGTCAAAAAATTAAAAACAATGATTTTTATTTTATTTTTTATAAAATTCACTATTTAAGAAAAAGTTGTGTATTAGTAGCTGTATACTAAAATTCTTGTAAAAGTTCTAGCAGATCAAAGAATTCTTGATGGTAAACTTTTGACTATTTTTTATGTAAAAATTTCTTCTACCCTATAATATTTAAATACCTTCTAAACAATAGTATTTTATTATTGACAATCTTACTTTTTCTTGATGTAAGAGATAGGTACTAAGTTTTGTACGTATATTTAGACATTAATTATTTTTTAAAAAGATTACACAAAATCCAATAATTTTATATTATATTTCTACAATTTTGTAACACTGCTATAATTAAAGTATGGCTGTATTAAACATCTTAATGGGTGGGGATCTATCTGACTGCTAGTAACAAAAACAGTGTGATCATCCCAAGAAACAGTTAAATGTCAGATGTGTTCAGTCACACAGAACTAAATGCCGATAGCAAAACAACAATTTCAAAGTATGAGAGAAACTTTAAAATTACATTTGTCAAATTTAAAATTAGTTGTACAAACCTAAATATTGAAACAACAGAGTATTTTTGTATGTAAAACAGTATGTAAGTTTTTGGTATGCTTTCAAAGACTTTTTTGGTATCTTTATGTGTTTTGCGATATGTGCACCTTCGGGATACGCTTTAGTTAGGGTATACGTATTCTCGGCTGATTACCATTACTGCCAACAAAGCATTAATTTGCCTGTAATATTTTATATTATTAGTACGCAAATAGTATACATATAATTGTGTGTACATTATGTCATTTGAATTGCACAAAAAATAATAAAATTGGCATATTCGATAACTACGATTTTAGCATCCCTTTAAAGGTGATTTATTTACACATACTACTTTCCAAAAATTCTACTTATAAACTACTTATTTACAGATAGTACCTAATAATAATAAAAAGTTTTTAGAATAGGCTTAATTGTAATGTACGTTTTTTTACACTAACAAACCATTAGCAAGTATTAATTAAAAACATCTACATCCAAACGGACCGCTTTTTTTAACATTAAGAGTCCATTCGCGCCGCGAAAATTGGATCCAATTTGGGGTTCGGGGCATAATGTTTTTCTTAAAAACGGTATAAGTTATAATAAATAATTTTCAAAAACTATAGGAAAGTCAACACTTAAATCTAGGCTTCTGCTGTAATAGTTTTTTAAATTTGGATTTAGTTTGTAATATTTCCTTGAGTGAGTCACCCTAAAATCGATTATGTTTAGATACTATTTTTTCCTAACTCGACTTATACTTCAAAAATCCGTTACAGCAGAGGCATAGATTATTTCCTTACCTTTAAAATGGTGTATTATTTATGTCATTTAAGAAAAAAATAGTTACCAAAAAACGTTATCTCCTGTAGGCTTGCAATCGGAAACAACATCGCATCTATATACCGAATTTGGAAGAACCTAAATAAAATATAATATTTTTAATGCGGCTATACGAAAGTTGTGGTAGTGAGAGTTTGCTAGTCTCCGGCCACCGTCTCCGCGACCTTTCGCCCGACCCCTAAGGTGTAGCGTAAATGCACTCTTATGTACGCGTGTATTCTACATGAATACTTAACTCTAGAATGTTTAACGATTCCAATTCGAAACACATTGTGCGATTAACATTAAATACAATAATTTTAGATGCACGTATAGTGAGTGTATAGCCAGCCATTAATTGAAAACTCATTTTGTCAAAGTTGTCGGGGGGTTCTTTGAGTGGGCTTTGTTTATGTTTTATTAACTAGAGTGGTATTTATATACTTAATTCACCTCATAATAAATTTAAAATACAAAAAGAAAGTTGCATAAGCAGTTGCAGTGCTAACTAAACTAGGTATTAAATGTATTGAATTTTATTAAAATATTGCGTTAAATTTATATTCTTTATACATAAATTAACTTTCTTTATACTTTTCTCCAATATATGCATTGCTTTTTATAATTTGTTATTATGTCACTTGATGCGAATAAACAAATACAACCAATGCCGGATCAGATACAAAAATACCCGTATATTTAGTGTTGTATAGAGAGAGAAAAGTAATCCAGTTGAGTGTATGCAATTTTCAGAATCAATAGAACATTTGCTATTTACCAACTGGCAACATTGTAAATTCAGAGGCGCTAACAGCAGGCTGTTGGTGACCGCGGTAGCGGCGCGCCGCATCACCCTCGGGTAATTATTGATTTGCCCTGTCTTGTTGTTTGGTGGGGTCGGGAATGTCAGGATTGAAGTCGAGCATTGAACAAGTAGTCCTGACACTGCAATTCGCATGTAGTATGCGATAAGAGTTAATAGTTAATAGGAAACTTTATAATTTTTTTTTAAGAGTTCTAATAATTTACATTTTAATAATTTTAATTTTACTATATCTACACGCAGAGATATGCAAACTGCTAGGAGTTGGCAGTTTGGTTAACTATATAATCCCCAGTTATATAAATTATGTACAATACTAACGTTTATATTATTTGCTAATTTGTAGTTCTTTACAATATTAATAGACATAGCCTTAATACATAATATATGATGTTTATCAAACACACAAACTTCTTGGTTACTGTTCATTGTATTCAGTTTAACCATTTTTAAGATAGGTGTGACTTTTTACATTGAACTTTTTAAGAATTTTACATAATGAAAGATCACTGTACGTATGATATTTTAATGTAACAGTCTGAATATTTTTTCTAATATTTCCTTCCTTAAAAATTTCATTATTTTGCGTCTATGACAATGCGCTGTTTTACACATACAAGAAATATTCCAAAAATTATTGGGTGGTAAACTTAAATAATAAGTATTTTGTGTTATCCACGTTTAATAAGTAATTCCAACTAAAATTCTAGCAAATTAATATTTAACATGTTTTATATTTTTAACGTAGAAATTAAGAAAATGCGCATGAATCGCTAATGTCAGTTTAACTTAAAATAGTCTTAACGAAATTAGGTACCTATTTAATTTACTAAATTCGTAAAAATGTGTTCTAAATTTTTGATTTTCTTCCAGAATTTTAAACATATTTTTAATACACCAGTATTTAAAAACATAGGGCTATTTAATAATTTTAAAATGCATTCTCCATTTGTTAAGAAGAACTAATGTACCCTTTTATTATTTAACTTTTGTTTTTATAAATATAGAACTAAAAAACAACTAACTATTGTAACATCCCAAAGTAACAACTTTCAGTTATTTGCTTACATCCGAAATAATTTTTAATGTTAATAGGCTATTTGCCACCATTGAAAATAAGCTTCAAATTGTGGTCATCCCATTAGATAATAGTTTAAAGAAGCATATTTCTCTATAATATAAAGTAAAATATGCATATTAATTGCAAAATATATGTATTAAAATTACAATATTTTTGAAATTAATTCAGCGACTGGAACGCTCTGTGATTGGTTGCAACTTTGGTGACGTCACTTGCAAGTAAATAAATGTCATAAGCTTTGTGTTGTGTGTTTTCAGGTGTTATTTTCGACCTTTAACTATCTAAATAACTGTTTCTTGACCATCTTACATAAAAAACATATTTCAAGAAGCATAATTATCCGTTTCATACCTCAAAATGGACATAAATTTTGTGCAAGCCGATAACAGAAACCTACCTGAGATAGAAGCATTTATGATTGTGCGTTTCTTTAAAAATAACGCTGACTACTATGCTGCAGAACTCAAAAATATTAAAACAGCTGTGTACCTCTAAAAATTATTTATTTACGTATACATCATTCAGTATTTCTCAAAATCTTATTGTAGGTAATGTTTATGGAGTGTCGAAATATAAGGAGTACCATCTCTTATGGGAGACGAATGGAATGAATAATACCGTTAAGTATAAAAAAAGAAAGTACTAACTTGCTAGGTATTTAACTTCTAGAACAAACAAAATCATTCTAATCCAAAAGTTAGATTATACCTTAAAGTATTTAGAGTTATCTAAAGGCGGTATTTTGTTGTATCTAAATCGGTAGGTATTTAAAGCAGGATATTTGTATACTTACATATTTTTCAAAATCAGTCAAATAGCCCTATTGGGTGGGTTCAGATGCAAAATGGTAAAAAAGGTTTATTTCAAAAAATTGAATTAGGCGTAAAGTATGAAGCTTAATAATTAAAAAAAACTTTCGGGCAAAAAGGCACAAGTATGTGTTCTTAATTTTTTTTTTTAATACAAACTTGTACCTCTTTGGCAAAAAGTTTTTTTAAAAACATTAAATATCATAATTTCCACTTAATTTAAATTTTTTAATTAAATCACTTGCATCCCTTTGCATCAAACCTACTTAATTTTGTTATGCTACCCAATTTACAGTTGTTTATAAAATTAGTGTTCATATGCGCAAATTATGTATACGAAAATGAATGTATGACTCACCTAATCCGTTAAAATTAGAATGTTTTGGAAACATATTTTTAGCTTAAAGTTGGTTTTACCCTAGAAAGATAATCATATTAGAATAATTAATACTGCAGATAATTTATTTATAATCGTTTATTTATAAAAAAAAACAAAAACTTAAAACTTCTGCAAATCAACATCATTTTTTAACACTTACTCTTTCATATGAAAACTTATTTTTTATTACAATTATCACCCTATTTTCAGTACAAATATCGACGTTATGCTCACGACATATAATTTTTTACTTTTTTTTATATTTTATTATTTTTTATTTTTTACCTTATTGACACGTACGCTACATGGCAGCTCCCAGCGACAAATGAGATGTTCTAAACGCACAGCTATGGATAAGAGACAGCTATATTTCGCAAACGCACAGGGTTGGCAAGTTTCGGGCAGGGTGGTTAAAACCACTGGTTTTAACCAGGTTAAAACCGGACAGTTCAAAATCAGTTTTGACCATTTAGTGATCAAAAATGGTCAAAACTTAAATGATTCATATACTTTTAGTTATAAATATATTTAATTCAGTCTTTAAATGTTTAATTTACATAAAAACATAAACAGCGGCTCAAAATTCACAAACAATAGGGCAAAAATTAACAGGTACATAACATGTAACCTATACCTGTCAAGAGTCAGGTATAGGACCGTATAAGTTTAAAATAAAAAAAGAAATTATACCTCAAATTAAATTCGCTGTTATAAAAAATGTTTCAAAGGTTCTTCATCACTTAAATTAATAAAATCGTTTTTTCTTTTTGATCCACTGTTTAAGTTTAGAAGGCTTGCCGCCTCACCGCTTTGTCCGCACACGTTGTGTGGGTGCGCGTGGCCTGTGTGCCGGTAGTTACATACTTCGATAATAGGTCATCATAGCGATACATGGTTGCTAGACTTTGAAAAATATATTTTAAGTTTTGACCAGTGGTTTTAACCAGTTTTGGACGGTTAAAACCAATTTTGAACACAATAACCACAACTAACCACAACCAACCAATTTTGAACACTCCCCTAGTCAAAATCGAAAAAGTTGTTTTTTGCCAATCCTGCAAACGCGTGGGTCAATTTTACGCAGACTATCTTTCTAGGGTTTCACTTTTTAAGTAAAAAAAATAAATATATTTAATATATTAAGGTCAAGGAAATATTTTTTTTTTCTAGTTGGTTTTTGTTTCATTATTTTTTTAATTTTCAACCTCTGTATGTGTATGTTTCCTTAATGTACTTTCATGACCCACAAAGTTTATTTATATAATCGCCCTAAACCCCCAATTAAATTGAATATCAATTTTGTTTTACATTGAATTATTTTAAGATGATTTATTTTTCGACTTTCCCTACATCTAAAACATAATCTGCAAGAATTGAACCCACCAAACTATAGGTAGGTAGGTAGGTAGGTTTAAAGTGAGTGGGTATAACACCCTTCCACCGCGACCGATCGGTCTATTGTGGCTCACACCTTTTTATATTTCTCCCACCAGGTCCAGACTCCTAATAAATCTGATGATCCTGTTGGGAGAGAGATCTTTCACCTCCCCCGACAACAAGGGGTCATTGCCGAGGATTGCGAATCTTAGTTGTGCCATTGCTGGACACGAACACAGTATGTGTTCTGCCGATTCATCACCAAACTATAATTTGCATACCAAATTCGGTTTCATTCTACTCATCTACTTTTCTTTATATAGAAATAAGAAATCCTAATAAATTTGAAATAAATATTGCGTTAATTTGCAATTATGAGTCAGACTATCTGTCAGAATGTAAGAAGTTTTTTCTAAACCAATTTTTCGATCAAATTTGGTTAATTTGATAGTCTTTTTCAATTATAATAAAGGTAGGATTATGCAGAAAAATTAAGTTAGGTTCACAAAAATTAAGTTAATCAAAATTAAGACATTTGTATGAAAACATGCAAATCAATTTAAAAGTAATAAAAATATTATCTTTTAAATATAAAAAAGTAAACTTACGAACTAATTCAAATAACTGGTTATCTTCGATAACATCAAGTTCTATTTCAGTCTTAGACATTATTAAAATAACTGTTAAAAGGTTTATCCTGTTTATCAAAATAAATCAGGTTATGTTGAAAGTTGTAATCCGTTTATTTCATAATATGTGTCAAAATTAAAAATCGGCGTTCAAAAAACATTAATGAATTAAAAAAGATAAAAGTTGGTTATCTTCTTAACTTAACTTAACCTAACTTAATGTTTAATTTGGGTGTATAATTGAAACCAATTGATCGCATATTGTTCATCTCTTTTTGTGTTACTTTAACTTATTTTAACTTTACTTAATTTCTCTGCATAATCTTAATTTATTTTCATCCTAGAACGTCTGGTTGTGCCACCTCGAAAAACACACAATCCTATTAAACTTATTTTACTTAAACAATATTTGCAGGATTTGAGTTTGGTTCTCTTGTTACTTTAATGCATAGAATTGGAAACAGATGTAAACACACAATTTTTTTAATATTAAAAAAATGTGATAAATTTTACGATTACGCTGAAATCGCACTCAAAGATATATTCTTAACATTGTATACGAGTTATGCTGATTACTAATTTTTTTATATTTTTTTTTGCAGAAGACAAACGTGATTATAATCACATGGAAGTCAATTTATACAAACCCTCAGACTACGATAGACTGGCTCTATCGTTAATCTCACCTTTACCCAATGAACAAGATTTTGCGATTAATGTGTGCACCTTACTATCAAACGACAGCAGACATACACTAAAGTTGGAAAAGCACCCGAGAATTATTACCTACTTATTAGCTCATGCTGGAATTTTTAATCATAGTAAGTCACCCTATTTTACATAAAATTTACTTTATTTGTTTATTTACTTGTTTGTGGCCATACGATTTGTGAGCAAAGCAGCTCCACGAAAGTTTTGTACATGTCAACTATCGAAAAACCACTGGCACTATTAAAAAAGTTTTAAACTGGGCTACTTTTATTTTGCATTGGTAAACTGTTTGTTAAAGAACTTATAATAAAAGTTAATTTTAACTACTTAACAATAAGAAAAAAAAAAACAACTTGAACTTTGTAAATGACTCGAAAAATATTTAAATGTAAAGATGATTTTTAAGCAAACGTATATTTGAAACATCCTAACAGCTTTTTTTGTCTTTCCTTTGTCGGTCATAAGACAATTCATCCTGGCGCTTGATTTTTGGAACGACGGTCCGACTCGTGGCGTTCCTACTGATAGTTTGTGGGGATTTAATTCAAAATTGACGTTTTTTTGCATGCGTGAAGCTAAGGGATCAGCGGTATAAGTTCATACTTGTTATTTTTGTTTAAAATGCGTCTTCTTCATGACGTAACCGTAGAACGCACAAAAAACTGCCCAAATTACCTGTAAAGTGTGGGCAAATGGAAATACCCGTAGTCTGTGGGGGCTTAACGGTACAAAATTTAAAAAATCATCTCCCCGATATTCTCATATGGGTGAAATCGTCTTTTGATCACGTAAGTGAGTTATACAGAGTGACTCTCTTGGAGTACTTTACGACTTCAACCGGCAACACAACTAAAATTAAACTCTAGTATCCTGACACGACCTGTATAACACAAAGAAAAATACAGCGCATTAACTAGCAAACCTGGCAAGTAGCAGGGCTCATTTTCCGCACGCTCGTAGAAAAAACCTTGATCCTAACTTGCGAAAAATATCTTTCCCGCACTTAACCGCTTACCCGCTGGCGTGAAGAAAACTAACCCACTGATAGAGTCTGGAATCAATGGAAATGCAGAGCATTTACCGTTTCACAGACAATGCTTTTATGTATTTTGTATACCTTATTTAGACAAAATTAGGTATGCAGTTCACTAAAGCGAGCAGGTAAAAGAGTTAAAATAGGTTTTAACTATCTACTACAGATTTTTTTTAATTTCCGTTTTGTTTTGTCATGTCTATTCTGTATGAAATTAATAACATATTTGAATTGGAGGTTATTATTTTAATTATTATTTATCAGTAGGAAAAATATTTATATAAGGCGACTTAAAAGTTTCATTTCTGTAGTGTTGCATAATGTTTTTTTTCAAATAGAAAATTCTTTACATGAGGCGTTCTGTACTCAACTCTCAGTTGAGAGATAAATATTGAGATAAACTTCATTAGAAACCAATCAGGGACGCTATTCTTGACCATTCGCATCTTTCACGATCCGTCGAATTGTCATTTAATTTATTAACAGATTTGACGGATCGTGAAAGATGCGAATGGTCAAGAATAGCGTCCCAGCCAAATAGTTTATGTTGATGAAATTAATTACGTAAATAATTCTATTATTTTTTTACAGGCTCTCTTCGACAACTCTTTATTCATTTTTATGGTGATATCAGAAAGAAGCCAATACATAACTTTTGGAATGATGTGCTCGAATCAGAAGAATTTTTGGATCTCACAAATGAAACTAACTTTCATCAATTAGACAATGAACTTACACCCTGTGATACATTAATAATGGACGATTTTCTGAAATATGCTGGTCTTGAATCTATGGACGTTAATAGTGAAAAAAATTCAAAGACTGTTGTTGAAGTACGTGATTCTGATAGTGAATGTGAAATAATAGAAGATAGTTTAAAACCGCCAAAGTATTTTAAATTTAAATCGGATCCATCCGACAGGGAACTGTTTTGTTTAAGGCGAACCTTAGGTACTCAAGATTATGTGGGTCAGAGAGTATTACAAATTGCCACTATTTTAAGGAACCTTTGTTTTATCGAAGATAATGTGTCTGTGTTGATCAAAAATTCTTCCTTTATAAGGTTTTTACTACTGTGTGCTAGTTCTCAATGGAATACATTAAAAAATTTGGGATTAGACATGTTAGGTAACATAGTCATGGAGTTTGAGCTAAAAGATGTGCAAAGCGACATTTTGGGTTCGACCCTACTCAAAATAATCACTAAAAATTTACAAAGCGAAGATCGGTCATCTTGCCTGTCATCTGTAGAAGTTTTAAATAAATTAAGCCAAAACGAAAGAAATGAAGATGTGCTTCTTCGTTCTTTAGAATCTAGTGTATATAAAAAAGTTTGTTCGTTCCTTAGTATTCATGATGTTATGTTGTTAATTTATACATTAGAATGTTTGTATTCTTTGTCCTCTTTGGGAGAGAGATCTTGTAATTTTATCGCTAGTAATCATGGCGTTATTGATACTTTAGTATCTCTTGTGACTGTTGAGGGAAAAAGTTATGGACCAAAAGCTTGTATTGGTATGAAGCTGGTGGAAACCATACCATCAGGTAGCCAACAACAAGCACAATCACAGCAGCCACCTCAACAACAATCCAGTCAGTCTTCTCAGCTGGTGTCGCCACAACAACCGTGTAGTACAACATCTACTTCTATTACTGCAGCAAATACGTCAAGCCTAATAACATCAATAGCTACTTCACCTCCAGCTCCAAGCGTAACACCTGTTAAAGTAATTCCTAGCACTCCAGTTAGAACAGTACCTATAGCACCACAAAGGTTATTAGCAACACCTGTATCTACTGCAGTTAAAACTGGTAAGTTATAACTTTTAGAATTTCTTTGATTATTCTTTAATATGCATTCCAAAATGTTTAAATAAGTGGAAAAATTGTCAATTTCAAAATGACCCGGTATTTTCTTAGTTAAAAGAGATACAAAAAAATGTTTTATACAAAAGTTTTTTTTTATAATAATTGCTTAATAATGTGCCTTTTTTCAGGATAAGTATACGCGAAAAAATTATCGGACCTAACCTCATTTTTTTTTAATGTACCCTGTATATTTTAACGTAAAAAGTTAACATATTAAATTGACTTTTAAAAAATATAACACACCATGGATATATTGGTTTTCTACGCGATTTATTTAAACTTTATTAATTTAAACCACAGTAGGCTATAAAACAAAAGCTTATATCCTAGAAACGAAACTGTGTTGACATTCCAGTTGTTATTAACATATTTCATTTTTACATATTAATTTGTAAAAATAAGTTACCATATTAAAAAGTTTGATATATCAGTTTATATTAAAACTGGAACAAACAAAGAAATGGTGCAAATTTTATATTTTGATCGCTATCCGGTAAGACGGCAACCATTTAAGGACATATTCCGGCTCTTTTACGAAGTCGAGATCAAAAACTTATAATAAATAAAACAAGGAAAATGGTAAAATAACCGTGTTAGTATTTGTCGAGGCCCATAAACAGGTAAGAATGGTATTATATCGTGTGATAGCTTTGAATAGTAGTAGCCCAACTTTTATTGAAGTGAAAATTTCTTTAGTCGCGTTTAGCTCTTTTTGTGGGTATTGAATAAAGACTGAACCGTCAGACTCGGCTATGCCACGCTCATGTTGCAGTCGGGAAAAAAGTCATACTAAATTACAACCAAATGGATAGTGTATTTTCTTTTTATGGATGGATTTTTTTATCGTCTTGAATTTAAGATTTGCGGATGTTAGATTGTAAAAGGTTAATAGGGAATCTCGTCTTTGTGAAGTGACCGTTGGATAGGAACACATGAACCTATAAGGTGGTCACCACGATCTCCGGATCTAAAACCGCCAGATTTTTTTCTTTGGGGAGTGTTGAAAAATAAAATTTATAAGGACATCATCTTAACCCAACAACACCTTGATCAAAGAGTTTATAAGGCCTTTGCAGAAATAAAATAATTACACATTATAAATCCGTTTAAAAAGGATGTCAAGAGAGCATTGAAAACAACTGAGGGGCTTATATTTACGATGAGTTATGTTGGTAAGTTTTTTATTTCGTTTCAAAGTTTCTATAGTTTTTTAATTTGCTTTCTTGCGCCAACTGTTTCTTCGAGCTACAATGTCAATATAGTTTCGTTTCTAGGATTTTGTTTCGTAGCATGCAGTGGTTTAATGTGATAAAGTTTGGATTAATCGCATAGAAAACCAATATCATCCATGGTGTGAGGTTAGGTCCGATAACTTTTTTACCTGACCCCATATACTTATTCTGAAAACGGCAAATTATTCAACAATCACTATGAAGAAACTTTTGGCAAAAACATTTTTATGTATCTCCTAACTAAGAAAATATAGGGGTATTCAGAAATTGACAATTTTTGGAATTTGTATCTTTTAACCAAGCCAAAATTTTCGAATTTTGATTTTACCATTTTAAGTTTATTACATTTTTGATAGCACCAACATTTACGAAGATACCCCATAAATGTGTCGGTTCATAATTTCTTAGAACCTCTTATAAACTTTATTTGGCACTTGGCCCAGAAGGCTAGCAACCAAGGTCGTTCTCCCATATACAAATTGTACTCAAACAATCGGTACATAGAATTCTAATTAAAAATGAAGGATTTACACAAATAATTTTAAAATATCACAAACATAACACGTTACATAATACATATTAAAAGCTTAATTATGCAGTTTTATAAGGGCTTTAGCGAGATAGGTTTCGAATGTCATATTAATGTTTCAGACAGCATTGAACATTAGGCTTTGGCCTTGGAAAGACATAGACATTTTTATTTATTTATTTATTCATATTCAAACATTACAGAAATATTCTATTCTTTTTCTAAATGATATTTTCAAAGTGACGAAATACAAAGCAAAAATTAAATCTAACCATAAAATAGTGCTATACACACAAAGAGAAAAGAACAGTAAAATACATTATATACAAACATTGAGAATAACTAAATAAAACAATCTAGCTAATAAGTTACCCTGTTATAAAAGTCGTTTTGAGCTGAGCACTCACATTAAAAATATCACACTCTGAGAAATGTCTGTTATAATTTCGCAGCAGTCCATCCACAAAAGACCTCTGTCCATAATTAGTTAGGTTACTGTTTAATTAATTAATTAAAAAATCTGCATAGAGAATATGTTTTTTGAGTTATTAGCTGTTTGCTAAGGTGAACATAGGAAAAGATCAAGCTTAAAATTTCAGCACCAAGGATTTCGACGTTCTTTATAGATTTATAGAAATAATCCAAACCTTTAGAATTATCTGGAGAGATTCTTGCAATAAAGTATGAAAAAAATTCAATATCCGGTGGTACTTTAAAAAAAGTGGGTGTAATTTAATTAATAAGTTATTAAATTTAGTCTTTTTAATCCTACATTTTACAAGTCTACAAACTAAAACTATCAGAATAACGCTCAACATTACAATTTCGGTAGCGGTAACTAGTAAAGTGCGGCGACTTTTAGTAGACAAGGTTTTATTTAATTTAATAATTTAAAATTGATATGTAGTGCCTTCATTAGTTATTTAAAAAGTTACCTTATTTAATTTCAAAAATGTAAAATGATTTATTATAAACTCTCTTAGCAAGTATTATTCTACTCTTTTTGTATATATATAAATGTATCTTAATTTAATGTTTCAGTTGCTAGCATTGCAGTCACACCATCTAAGCCTAATGCACCAACGGCGCCCACAGTTACCACCACAACACCGGTTGTAGCAGCTCCACCAGTAATTGCAAGCCTCACTCCACAGCAGCTTATTCAACAACAGCATGCTCATCAACAAGCTATCCATGAGAATGAACAGTTTGCTTTGTCCTGGTTAAGAGCTACTTATGAACCTTGTTCTGCAGGAACTAAGTAAGTAATTTTAAAATTCTTACATTGACATTGTTCCCGTATAAATTGTTTTATATAATTTGGTAAGTTTTTATTTAATATTTAACAATTTCAGCTTCATATTGTGGTATACTTTAATGACGTGTTGTTACCAGAGCAGCTTCACTTAATTACTAGTTCTCCACATGGACCAAATAAACCAAATTAGGTACAGCGTTCTTTAAATTTAAAAAAAAAAAATTTTGAAACGAATTCGGGCAATTAGAAATCTACAATAGTTTCATCGGGGTTGCTCTGCTGGCCCTTTTCTCAGAAGGTGCAGGTACTAGGTATTCCGTCTGTCTTCCTTGGGAATATGGCAATAGGCCCGAGCAAGTTTTTGAAGGGAATATAGTGTACACAATTGTTTATTTATTGTTTTACATTTTATATTTTAAATTGTGTCATGTCTCGTTAGCACTGTAAGACGTCTGCAAATTTATTTTGTTATGTGTGTGAAAAGTTCACAATAAAATCCCAACAGAAGAATATAAATGCACTCATTATGGCACGGCAAATTAGGCAATCAGGATAATAGCTGGAGCTCCCACATGTGTTGCACCAACTGCCAAAGAAGCTTGGCTGCATGGCCTAAAGGAACCCAGAAAGTCGTTTGCTGTACCAACAATATGGAGAGAACCAAAAAACCTCGCAACAGACTACTACTTTTGCCTTACCAACGTAGCAGGTTTTTCATGGAAAGATAAAAATGCCATTGTTTATCCCAATTTGTAGTCTGCTATTCGGCCAGCTCCGTAGCTCTATAAAAGTGAACTCTAGATGAATCCTCACCTTGCCTAGTACAGCGACTTCTTCGACTTGTAATTTGTAAAAAAATACCCAATATTTTCATCCAAAAATTTTGTTGTCGACATTGAGAAAGGCCAAACAAGCCAAAAAGTTTTTCAATAAATTAAAATAAAAAAAAAACTTTTTATTTCGTAAAAACAAAAACCACTATTTCCAAAAAAATATATATAAGAATATATGTGTGTATATATATCAAATTAGAAAATAAAACTGTTCTTTTAACCATTAATTTTTTTTTAGAGTTGATCATCAAGAACTTTACAAACACTACATGAGTTCCTGCACTAAAATTGGGAGACGTGGAGTTATTTCACCTTTGCATTTTCCCAGATGCGTTAGGTAAGGTTAGAATTATTTTTAGATTATAAATTTAAAAAATAAATATAACGTTTATTCTAAAATAAATACTTTATTCTCATTAATAAATAACTTGAAATATTTTCTTCTTTTTTAATAAATATTTTTTTTTTACAAAAATTATTAAGTTTTTCTTTATCGGACTACACTAATACTTATTTACAATACTAGCATTTGGCTTGTCTTATAAACCATGCACATTACGTACGATATTTTATTTACAACAATTTATAGAACAAAAAATTATAAATTCTGTTTAGTACTTTGCATATCTTTTGTTTTTTTTTATCCACTGTGACCATGCTCTTAAAATTCTAGTTTATTTATTCAACCTTTAAAATATGTTTTGTTTATTAATAATGATCTTCACATTAAAGTAGTTAGATAATTATTAATTAGGCACAAAAAGACGGCTTCCAGGGAAGAAGAAGAAGAAGTTAGATAATTAAAGCTACTACGTCCGAATCAATATTTTTTACATGAGTACCATTATGCGTCCCTTTTACAAAACAAAACTAGTAAAATACTAATACCGTAGTTTTTTAAACTAAGGGTCAGTTCATCAAAAACATTATTTTTTTAAGAACAATTGGTTAACAACAGAGGTTCTTATGATATATGTATAATATATCTTCGGTCTCCAGCCATAGTCACGTAAGTCAGTTTTCACAACTTTTCATGAGAGCAAAAAACAAAAATTTTCCATGTTTTACACTGCTGTAGTGCAGATCATATTATCGCTAGTACTACGGTTTTTTTTTTTTAATTCGACTAAATGTTTAGGTTTGACTTAAGAGTAATAAACGATTTATTAAAAAGTTAGGTAGTTTTTTTAGAATAAAACAAATTATAGATACGCCACCCCATGATTAACTAAATCCTATTATTTTAAATTGCATCAAACTAAAGTATAATAAAACACCTACCATAATGACTTTAATTAAAAAAAAAAAACACTGTATTTAAAAATATGGTTTATTAAAAAAAAACACATTTGGTTATAATTTAACGAGAAAAGCTTAAATTGACTGAGCGAAATTAGTCTTTAGTTGGCAAGGACGTAAAACACTTTTGTAATTCAGGCAAATGTACAGGGTCTTTGATTATATTTACGTGGCTTCTGGGGCCTTTATTAACAGAAAAAAAAATGTTTTATATAAAAATTGTAGGATTTTTTCCATATTATGTTTTGAAATTATCAGTAAAAAAAATATCGCAATAAAAAAATGGAAAAATTTAGGCAACTTCAACTTTTTTAAATAAAACACCCTGTATATTATGCGCTAAAACGAAAGATATTTTTTTCTGATTTCAAATATATATACATTGATGATATTTGGATAAACCATTTTTGAGATATTTAAGCTTAAAATATAAATAAATTGAAAAAAAAATCATATTAGTATCAAGAATGCTATGAAAACAATAAATTTGTTTTAATAAATATGACGTATTGGTATTATAAAAAGTTAAAATTTATCATTTTAACTATTAAAAGTGGTTTGTATTGCTTTTTTGTCGATTGGCTATTCAGAAAAACAAAAAATCGCTATTATGCGTGTTTTTTATGGGAACAATAAAAATGTGACGACAGTGCAAAGGGAATATTACTTTTTATTTTCTTAACAACAGGTACCATCTATAGATACTATTAAATACATAGTAAGAAAATTTATCGAACGAAAAAGCTATAAAATGAAGAAAAGGACTGCAGCACGAAATGAAAACAAAGTTTTGGATATCCTCGTTTTTTTCAGGATAATTTTTATACTTTTTCTATTAAACTATCACTAACTACTTTTAATAATTTTAGAAAATCCTAAAATATCAATCTCGGATGCGGCATCTAAATAAAACAGATTATAAAATTAATTTAACCTTAAAATTTTAGAAATTTATGTCCGTTCAGAATCTTCCAAAACAAAACATGCAGGACCGACCTAAGTATGCATTGGCAATAGCTAGGTTTATGCAGCAGGATCCAAAGTTTTTAAATAAAATTCTATTTATCGACAAGTCTTTCCTCACTTTAGCGGGAATGTTTAATCATAAAAATAAACATTATTATTCCAGAGAAAACCCTCACCAAATTCAGCAACATAACAATTTTATTGTTTCCATGTCTTTCTTGACATAAATTTCTAAAATTTTAAGGTTAAATTAATTTTATAATCTGTTTTATTTAGATGCCGCATCCGAGATTGATATTTTAGGATTTTCTAAAATTATTAAAAGTAGTTAGTGATAGTTCAATAGAAAAAGTATAAAAATTATCCTGAAAAAAACGAGGATATCCAAAACTTTGTTTTCATTTCGTGCTGCAGTCATTTTCTTCATTTTATAGCTTTTTCATTTGATAAATTTTCTTACTATGTATTTAATAGTATCTATAGATGGTACCCGTTGTTAAGAAAATAAAAAGTAATATTCCCTTTGCACTGTCGTCACATTTTTATTGTTCCCATAAAAAACACGCATAATAACGATTTTTTGTTTTTCTGAATAGCCAATCGACAAAAAAGCAATACAAACCACTTTTAATAGTTAAAATGATAAATTTTAACTTTTTATAATACCAATATGTCATATTTATTAAAACAAATTTATTATTTTCATAGCATTCTTGATACTAATATGATTTTTTTTTCAATTTATTTATATTTTAAGCTTAAATATCTCAAAAATGGTTTATCCAAATATCATTATTGTAGCGTATAATATACAGGGTGTTCCATTTTAAAAAGTTGAATTGCCTATGTTTTTCCATTTTTTTTTTATTGCGATATTTTTTTGCTGATAATTTCAAAAGATAATATGGAAAAAAACTTACAATTTTTATATAAAACATTTTTTTCTGTCTTCAAAAATAAAGGCTCTAGAAGCCACGTAAATATAATCAAAGACCCTGTACAGGGTGGCGCCTTTTCGTTGACCTTACAGGGTATAGCGAAAACTGAAAGAGATAGGACAAATCTGATTGCGCAATCTCGATATAAAATATTTTTTCTTTTTGGAGTTTTTCATTTGAAAAACCAAATTTTCACTCTGTAACGTTTCTCAAACAAAACAATTTTCAATTTTTTCATAGTTCATTATAATTTACGTTTCTGTTTAGAAGTAAGAATTTCTCAGTTATATTAAAAGTTTCAAAATAAAATATCTCAATCTCTTAATTATATTAAAGTTATAACAAATTTTCATTACTTAAAATTGTTTTTTGATTCCATTTCTCTAACACAGCCTTTAAACATAATAATTTTACAGTTCTTAACAACCACACTCTAGACAACCTCGGAGTAGTACTTCCTTTTCTATACCCTTTAAAATGATTGTCTATCCTTTTTTATACGTCTTTCCACAAAATGGTATAGTTTTTAAAAAATTTTTAAATTTCACCCTTTAATAAGGGAAAATGTAACAAATATTAATGTTGTTTGACTTTTATTTTAAATTTGTGTAATAATGTGATATTTTATTGAAGCCCTCTAAATGTTTTGTTGGCTCAAATTTGCTGCGGCTCCTGCTTGACGACGAGTAAGTTTTGAACTTTTATTTTCTTTTGCTTTTTCTTTTACATACCAAGTTTACTAAATTCATCACTTCACATTGATATACTATATTTGATGTTTAATTTCACGCAAAATAAATTTTAAAATATAAAAAAATTTAAAAAATCACTAAAATATATTTTTTGAAAATTTCCCTTAAAATATTCTAACAAAATTTTTCAATCTTTCTTTTAAAGTTAATTTCTTGCTTGTAGATAGCACTGATGATGGTTTCACCGAAAGCGCTCTTCTAGGATTTTTTTTTAATAAAAATTTGCACGAAATACAAAGTCTCTTCATTTCCTAAATTCTTACGTGCACACAGCCACAACCAAGTTTTATTTCGTTGCGCAAATTTGCAAAAACCTATAAAAATTAAAATATTTGAGACAAATTTGTTGTTTTTTAATGGGACACCCTGTGTATTTATTTAATAAGTAATGCAACTGACAAATATCAACCAAATGATATATAGTTTAATGGGTCTGTGTTCAATAGATCTTGGGCAAACTGCAAAAAACGTAAAAAAAATCATATATCCGATCCTTGCTAACACTTATTTTATTATTTAACCAATTTTCTAACTTCTATATAACTAAAATTTAAATTACGAATAAAAAATCCAAGACTAAAATATATATTTAATAATTCATACTATTAAACCTATGCCTAAACTTTATATAAAAAAGTTTTGATATTGCTGTGTTTATCATGATTGAAAAAGGAAACATTTTCTAAAGTAGGCTTTGATTATAAAACCCCGTATGAAACAAATGAAACTGACGTACTAGTATGACTTATTTGGAAGCAGTGATATTATTTTATAAAATGGAGTTTCAAAATTACGAAAAATTTAAAACCACGTTCAAAGACCTATAATAAAGAAAACAGAGAGCTGGAAGAAATGAATACAATAGGGTATGTTGTCGCAGAACCTACTGCATCATCCAGACAAATTTGGGATGCTATTGGTGTTAAGAGAAAAAAAAGTAAAAAAATTTTAAAACGCCACAATTACCATCAATATGTTTATAAAAAAATCCATAATTTACATCCGGGTGACGCAGAACGCCGTATCACATTTTGTTTGTGGTATCTCCGGCAATGTGAACAAGATCCAGAGTTTTCCAGAAAGATAATATGGACAGATGAAGTTCGAGTAACTAGTGATGGACTGTTTAATCGCCACAATAATCTTTACTGGTCAAACGGAAATCCTCGTTTGACAGTAAACAGAGTCAGACAAGGGAAATTCGGTTTTAATGTGTGGTGTGCACTTTATAAGAACAGAATTTTGTGCCATTTTGAATTTGATGACAATCTCACAACAGACCTTTATTTAAATATTTTGGAAGAAAATTTATTAAATGAGATAGATAATCTTCCCCTTCTGGAAATGAATAATGTCATCTTTCAACAAGACGGTAATTCTTGCCACAATGCCCGTGCCGCGAGGTTATTTCTTGATGAACATTTTCCCAATAAGTGGATAGGTACCAGTGGTCCAGTTAGGTGGCCGGCACGGTCACCTGACCTTACCCCTATGGACTTTTTCCTCTGGGGATTTCTGGGGGATTTCGTAATTAAAATTTATAAAATAATTTCAAAAATCGAAATCGAGATTGCACAATCAGATTTGTTCTATCTCTTTTAGTTTTCGCTGTACCCTGTAAGGTCAACGAAAAGGCGCCACCCTGTACAACGGAGTTTGTCTTCGGCAAAAAATATTGGGTAATCCTACTATTTTTTAAAATTTTAATTTTTTTTAAATTTAAAGGATTTCCTTGAGGAAATTCACCAAGTATGTTTAAGGAAATTTTATCATAGTTTTCTTCACTATGGCTACACTTAAAGAAAATAGACATTGGTTCTTCCTTTTTAGCCATTGGATCCATTATTTGGTTCCACTTGATAATTCTTTTAAAGTCACTATCTTTTACCGGCAAAATTTTTATCTTCAGTCAATCTTTGTATGCCATTATAAGGTTTTAAAAATTGAATATATGGAGTAAAAAGATCACCAGAATGTGACAGCGCATAGGTAATACCGCTATGAGCGCTATCGCTCTCTTATTGTCTTCAATATTATGGTAGATATTTAGTGAGTGGAGTTACATAGACGCCACAATGAAGTTATTCTTGAAAATTACAGAATTATTTTTTTTTGTTCTGGTGTAGGGGCGTAAGTTGACATACGCCTCAAACATTTTGAAATGGTGTTTTTTTAATTTTTACTTAAAGGTGTTAGTCAATTGACGTCACAACGTAAAAACCACTTTGTCTATTTGATGAGATATGTTATACTTTTAATTTGTGGCCACATAAATAATATTAAAGATAGAGGTAAACTATTTAGTCAGATGAAAGAACATGCAAATATATATTTATTTATTTCACACTTTTTTGAGATACGCCACTAAGTCGGGAGACCGACGATATTATTATACTGCTAACAATATGCTAAAAAATAAATAGCATATACATGAACAACTTAAAAATATCACTAACAATAGAGATTAAAAAATACATATTTAAAACATAATTGCATAGTTCTATAAGAGCTTCATATAAGGTTTGAATGAAATATGTATGCTTAATGCAAACATTGGAATTTTTTATAATTTTCTACTACAATACAATTTTAAATTAGAAGTATGCAAAATTGGGTTTCTGATGTGGATAAGAGAATTTATTTTATATGAAAATATAATATTATCTACGTAACAAGACTAACTGTAGCCTTAACAAACTCATTTAAAAACGAGGTGGATAAAGATTTAGAAAATATTAATATAAATAGATTTTTGTTGTAGCAAATATTTCTTAAAAGGATCAATTATTAAGACATGGCTTAAGTGTTTTTCTTGTTGTCAGTTCACTATTAAAATCTATTTTCTTTAATTTATTATTCCGAAATTAATTTTTATCATTTCTTCCTATAGATCAGTATTCGGTGGTACAGTCGGCCCCAATCCAATGAAGCCCACGAACCCCAACGATCCGCAGTACTATGAGGGTATCAAGGTGCGCGCGCAACCACTTAAACTCAATATCCCTCCTCCTTCACCTCCTCCCAATCCTATTCCTAAGCCTACAGTTAACCCCAAACCAGTGCCACGCCGTAAACCGACAAAAGTACCAGCATTACCTGTTAAAACCACTACTTCCTTGGCTGTCGAGGCAGACACTGAAGGAAGTTCCATACTCTTATCCCCAGCTTCCCCTATCCTAAAGGCTCAGTTGAGCGCTCCACCAAAGCCACGGGAGAGCTCCTGTACTAGCTCCACGCTGGCAGCCCTAAGTGACTCTAAAAGTCAGGTAATTTTCTTTATGAAACTGCTTATACGGTGACGGCGAAATTTTATCTATACAATAATAAAACTATATAAGTTATATCTTTAAATGTTATTTTTTTTAATGACATTAACAAGGATATATCAATATATTTTTACATTTGATGACAGAATGGTTAAATCACAGTTATTCTTTAATAATCTATAAATAAAATTTATTCTCCTGTTGTTATTTTTTGCAATTTGCACTTATCCAAGAGCCTAAATAAATCAATTATTTACCATAATAAAAAGCTCAATAGCAAATTTATAACTGTTCAAAATATTAACCAAAAGTAAACATTTTAAAATAGTGGCCTTTTACTTTTGTCATGAAAGAAATATATTTAAAAAAATAATAATAGGTTATAAGATTTAGGCGTCGGTCTGTTGTTTCATTAGGGCCTCTCGTCCACTAGGGCCAAAAAGATGCGAAGGTATGTTCGTCCGAGTTCGCACGTCAACGCTCGAACAAACCCAACACACGCTCGTGAGTAGGGGCACCGTTCACTGGGCCTGTATCATTTGTCAGTTTTTGTGCTTACTGTTCCAAAGTGCGATTGAATCTCATTCTGTTGGTATTTTATTTACGAACTAGTGCAAAAATCAGAGTAACTTTTATTGCGAGAAGTTTATATTTATTGTACCAGTACAAAAATATCTTTGAGACCAGAGAAAACAGTATGAAACGTATTAGCAACGGAATGGATTCGGATTTTGTCTAATATACAGTGAAACCTGGTTAAGTGGGCTCTGGATAAATGAGAAACTATTATTCAGAATTACAATGAGGTCCCGGCACTTCTTTATCGAATTACCTCTGTTAATGGAACTTTTCAAACCTGGTTAAATGAGATTTGATTTCAAGGATGTTTTCGATGTTAACCTCTATAAATGGGACTCTGTAGCTCAATCCCCTGTATAAGTGAAACATTATGAATTTTTGCGCAGTATATTTAATAGAATAATTCATAAAATACGCATTTTTATTAACATTTCCACTCTATAACTAGAATAACGATACATTTCGACCTCTATAAGCGGGGGTCTCTGTAAATGAGACAACTATTTTGAACCGGTCTAATTGAAAAACTGGATAAATGAAAACCTCTTTAAATGGTACAAAATCCGTGGTGTCCTGAAATCTCAATTAACCAGGTTTCACTGTACATCTTTATTTTCATTTACGATTGAGATAAACATAAGAACATTTTTACGAGCCCGCTTTACAATAAGATTTTAATTTTTTTTTTTTTTTAAGAAAGGTTAGAAATGGAGTCAATAGCGTTTAAAGTGTCATTTTTTTTAATTACGCTCATTTTTATATTATTTGTGTAAAAGCCTAAAATGGTTTAAATCTTATTGTGATGTTGAGTGATAATCCACAACAGGTTTGATTATAAAGCTGCCAGTGATGGGTCTGTTAGGCGTTTCTTAAGAAATATCCACAAATTACCTGCTCATATTTTACTCTTTAATATAAGAAACTTTTAAGGTCAGTTTATATACTAAAATATCTATATTGTGATAAAGTATATTTTATTTTTAGATACATATGAACAAAAAATAAATTATTCTGTTCAAAGTAGACGAAAGATGCCCAGTTTGTTAGGTTGTTTACTATGGCAGTATTTATGTTTAGATACATCCAACTGCTTGATTAGGAACTAAACTTTGACTTTACTTTGCTTGTTGGCAAAAAAAATCAAAAAAATTAATTTGTTTTAATAGTGATTTATTGACTTACTATAAGAGCATGTGACATGCTTGTTTCACTTGTGCGCTAAATTATTTTCGGAAACAACAGATAAACAAATAAAGAACAAAACCAAATGACATAAAAATAGTAATCAGTATTATTTTCCGACCAATGGATAGGTTTTCCTTTAGTCATTTTCTTCCTTTTGGTGTTAAAGAACTTAGTAGGACACTTCATTTTATAAAACATAAACACACAGAAATAAAATTTTTACAATCACAAAAATTAAATAAAATATAGATAGTAACGTAACAAAAAAAAAAAAAACAAAATAATGACCAATTCGTGTTTTTAATGACAAGTGTGAAAATTTTGGGATTATATTCATTACATTGCATTTGTTAAAACAATTTACGTTGCGAGACTGTCAAAAATTCACGAGCTAATATAATATTACAAATAAAATATAGGTATGAAAAATTTAATAACAAGACCATTTAAATTCAAAGACAGTTGTTTAAAGATATCAACCAACGTTTTAAAGTGTAAAGGAAGTTTCTTAAATAATTTAAGTTAACAAAATTAATAACTTTTTATATACAAAAAAAATCTGACAACAAATTAGAATCGGTTAAAGTAATTTAAAATGATCGGTAAATAATTTAGCTCTAGAACTTATATAATTTCTCTCTGCGTATTTTTACTGCAACGAAAGCTCTTTAATAATTACTCTCACTTGAAAATTTCCGGATTATTAGTATCAAAGGTGATAATTCCGATAAAATAAATTTATTATCAAAATTACCAAACAGATCGTTTCTGATTACTAATGCCTATGATCCGTCTGTAATATGAATTTCGGAAAAGTATTGTGACAATAGACGATGCTTGTTCGCAGGGGTTCGTACGAATGGCGGTCACCAAATTTTTCGTTTTCGCAGTTCGCAGCTTTCCCTGTCCCAGTGGACGAAAAGCCTTAAGTGATTTACCGCTTTTTCTTAACTAGATTTAACACGACGTTTAATTTAAAGGATACGCTATAAAATTTTGATTTCATATTTATAATTACATTTTTAGATAATGTACTAACTCACATACTGTGTTATAATATAAATAATTTAAAATACAAAAAATAATTAGAAATGTTGTGACAAATTTTATTATTAGAACCGTGTACAAACCTAAAATAGTAAATTAAAAGATACAATTAAATTAATGCGTTTTGTTTAAATACGGTATTTTTTAAAACATATTTAAAATATAAAACAGTTTGGTACATTAACGTTTTTTTCTGAGATTCCCAATTGTACCAATCAATTGTTAGTGCTGGTATCAATGTGATAATTGGTATTGAATGTGGAACATTTGTTTTTCTAATATTTTTACTTCTTTAGCTATTACTTGTTCATACTTTGTTCACTTAATAATCAATTGTCAGTTTTCTGGATAATAGTCCACCTTTCGATTATTTTTATAAAATCAGTTTTTAATTTAAGATTCAACTTTTAACATTTAGTATTGTAATCACGGTATTAATGGGGAACTGAACTACAGGATAATAGTGGAGCCTTTTTCTATCCTAACCTATTCAATCCTCTGTTTAGTTTTAGAATAATTCTTTGTTCTTGATTATATTTTATGTAGAAGGTGGTAGGTAGTGTTTTCGTTTTATTGGTTTGTTCGTTTTTAATTTCTGGTTCAACATAAGTTTTATTTTATGGTGACAAGAATCACGTTAAAAATATTTTGCTACTTTTTTGGAATAGCTTTTATTTATGTAAATAAGTTAAGATTAAAAACGTAGTTTTTTTGGTTGTATTATTCTTAGTTAAAATGTAATTTTTCTTTAGTTAGAGATAAAGACTAACAGGGATTAGTTTGCAACTTTTTTACAGTTTCAAATATTAATTAGATAGTTTTGTAAACTTTATGTGCAACATAGCGAGATAAATCAGGCAACTAACTTATCCACATAACTGTAGAAGCTCTAGATTACTGTCTTTTTTTGCTTTCATTGAATAAAGGAACCATATGTATTGTGAAAAAAAAATCGTTACATTAAGGTCTTGAAAAGTGTTTTGAATGTTTAAAGAGTTTTATTAGAGTTATTTGTTGTTTTTTAAAATTTATTTTAGCTAAATAACTTTTAACGTGACTCTTAAATGCTAAAAAAACAACAATATATTATAAAATAATGTTTGATTAAAATCATAGAAAGTAGATGTTTATTTAAACTAATGTTACATACATGCTTGTTGCTTGTTACTAACATTCTTATGTTTAAACTTACATGCATAGATATCTATTTTGGAGGTATTAAAGTAGCCTTTTATATAGTTTATGTTTTTTTTTGTTTTTAAATGTACGTAAATATTTACAAGTGTATAATACTCAAAAAAACTCATTACTTTGTACCTGAACATAGTATTTGGTTATTAAAATTAAAGCTTAATTGACCAGATATTTAAAAAATACAATTTTTTAGTTACTGGTTTGATTCTTTGTTTAACCATCAATTATATCTAATACTTGTGTTACATTTTTTGATTCAAAGAAAAACTCTAATGTTATGTCTTTCAGAATTGTCTAAGATATGACAGCTACATAAACATAACATACATAATTGCAGTGATTTGTTATACTTTTAACACGCATTTTAATTTAATTTTTTTAAGGACACCGGTTTTTAATCAACATATATTTCATGAGCAATAAAATGTTATAAACACATAAAACACTAAAAAGTATAAATATTACATATACAATGTGTTTATTCATATGTATATAAGAGTACTAAAAGAAATACATTATGGTTTGTCGCGAAAATTTTGAAAGTACTTGGGAAACATTTTATGTTATCTTAATTTAGTTTATTTATTATTTATGTCTATTAAGAAGGTACATTTAAACACTAAAGAGTATTATTTTGTTTAAAATATACATTACGACAGTAAGTCAGTTAATTTTTATGTCCTTGAATTTCGGAAAGAACTAATTTATTTTCGTCTTTCAGGGCATAACATATTTAAGTTTTCATTGTAAATGAATTAAATATTATCTCTGCCAGGTTTTGGTTTATTTAAAATCCAAAACTATTAAAAGACTAAAAAGAGGGTTATAAAGTAATATTAAGCTTTTTTGCTTCAAATGTATCCTGTAAAATTGAAGTGTTTGGTGTACAAAGTGATGCTTTTTCGATACGTAAATTGACTAAATTTTAAAAAGGAAACATGAAATATAATTACATACGACCCTTATTTTTAAATAAAATTTAAACGTTTAATATTATATATATATATATATATATATATATATATATATATATATATATATATATATATATATATATATATATATATATATATATATATATATATATATATATATATATATATATATATATATATATATATATATATATATATATATATATATATATAATAATATAATAACACAGTTTAATTTTCTTAAATAGCTTGTTGATTTTTTTACAGTGTTAAGTAATACTACACCTTTTAATTTTTTAAAATTACAAACTGCATATTTTAATCTTTTTTACTAAATTTAGGTAGTAAAAAACATCTATTACTGATTTAAAAAAATAATAATATTCTTGATAAAAGTTCGTGTCTGGAGAAAACTAATTTTAAGGTAATTAATTAAATGTATTTATTAAAAGTGGTACTGGACCCATATATTTAAAAAGAAAAATTTCTAAATTGCTTTTTTATAGGTTGATGTCGACTGAGTCGGACGGCGCACAGTGAGACGAAGCGACACTGTGACTCAAATTACTTTACAGCTCATATAGTTTATTCGTTTGAGCTCATTTTTTTATTTTTAATTCTCGTCCTAAATTTGCCTATCGTTCTCTATTCTGGATTTTTGATTGGGGTTTTAATTTTTCAGCCATTAAACTCCAAAAGACCTTCTGCGTGAAAATAGGAGGCAGTATTTTTCTTATTCCCTCAAACGGCCATAATGTTCCCAAATTTTTCACGAAAAAGGAACATTTACTCATAAAAGGTGCAAAAATTTGAGACATGCAAAAATTCTGAAAAAAATTCACCCATATTCCTGAATGGCACTGAATATTTTTTTGTGCAAAAAATCTTATTCTGTAAAAGCTACCCTTTTCGACATAATGGGTATTTATCAATAAATAATTAATCAATATTTTACCCAAAAATGTGTCAGCTTTGGAAAAAAAATTATAGATCAAAAAGTCTTTGGGATCTTCACCTTAATAAATGCTAGAAGATCATGTCTGCCGAAATCTGAAAAAAAGTTATACAATTTTTGCATAAGGGAGCGTTCAAGTATAACGTAACGCAATTTTTTGAAGATTTTTGCACCCCTCCTCCCTCCCCCCATGTAACGCGCCGTAACGTTTTTCTGTAACCACCAAGTAACCATTTTTACCTAAAAGTCGTAAAAACAATATTACATAACGCGTAGTTCAAACTCCCTTTCGCCCCTGGAACGCATCGTAACGTTTGACAAAACCCCCCCTCCCCCAATTGCGTTACGTAATACTTGAACGCTTCCTAAGAGTCAAATTTTTTCTATTTGGCCATTTTTCCAGAAGTCCGAAAATGTGTTCAAAAATTCTGAAAATGATTATCCGTATTTTATTCAAATTTTTCCTGTACGTTTTATGAGTAAGTCCCTTTTCCGTGACTAAATTCGGAATATTTTGGCCGTTTGTGGAAATAAAATAAAACTTTGCCCCTCGTTTTCACGCAAATAGCCTTTTGGGGTTTATCAAGAAGAAGATTTTGAGCAAAAAAATGTATGCCAATACCTAATCTTGTGACGAAAATTCGCTTTTATTTTCTTACGAATTAAGGTTTGACGACAAATTTCCAGGAAATAAAAACCCAAATCAAAAATCCAAAAAAAGGAATCGATAGGCAAATTTAAGAAGTAATTTAACCCTGAACTACTACCGACACATTTTTATTACATATGTACTACTGATGGGTCCTTAGGACCCATAATAATACAATTGCCATAAAATCAATAAAAAAAAACTTTTATTCAAAAATTTAAAATTACTTGGGTATATTACAGTACATAAACCGAAAAAAACCTAAAATTATTTTTCAGAACACTTAGGGCACAATTTCTTGCAGCATTGATTGCAAATGGGCAACTTACATATGTCACACTGGATAGCAGTTTTCCTATCCTTGTTGGTGGGGCATATGGCACACCTTTTTCTTTTACTTTTTTCAGGAGGTACTTGAGGCTGCTCAGGAACTGGATTCGCAACTCCCAAAAGTTCAGCAATGAGGATTCGTATATTTGAGTGCACCTTCTTGTTGGCCATTCTGAGTCGCAAATGTTCATCTATTAATTGCTTCCCAAGAGTTTTGATAAATGAGTATCGTTTTATTTCTTTACCTTTTGATGCAAATTGGTACAATACTGAGAATTTACACCTGCAATGTTCAATATAGCAAAAAAATTGCCATTGGCCAACGGTTAGTTCTTCTGGATACTGAATACAACGCGACATTTCGCATCCAATGCGTCAACTCCAGATTTTGTTTCATTATAAAAATGAATTATCTCCGTCTTTTTGGTTGTTTCGTTGACAGAATTGTCATGATGCATGCTAGAAAGTAATATAACGCTTTTACTTTTTTTTGGCACATAGCTCACTATAGTGGTTGAAGAAGTAAATCCAAACGTTGATGAATGAATTGCACGTTTTCGGTTCGGTAAAAATTCAGGTGGTACAGATTTTTTATTTTTTTTCGTAAGGTTCCCACGCACGTCAAACTGTTTTTCTTGAGTTCGTCGACGAGTTCCACTGAACTGTACCAGTTGTCCCCGGGTGATGTTCCTGTTGGTGCCTTTAACACACTCCACAAGCCTAAGAACCACTCTTGTTGGATTTGATAATGTAGGCTTTTTTTGCACCATCAACTTTTATTTCGGAGCCGGCATAAATCTCTGCATCTACGAGAAAATGCGTTTTAGCGTCAGCCAAAACCTGCACTTTAATTCCATATTTGGCAGGTTTGTTCGGAATATACATCCGAAATCCACACCTTCCTCGAAACGGTACAAGCATTTCGTCTACAATTAGGTAAATTCCCGGTGAATAACATGACTTGATCTAGCTACAAACTCATCAAATAATTCCGGACACAGCGGCAAACTTATCAGCTTTTTACTCTTTCTTTTCGGGTTTCTACATTGTCAAATCTGAGACAGCTCAATAAAAACGAAAATCTGGCCAGACTCCCATAGTAGCACGAAAAATAGGTCTTCCTGTCCCATCTGTTGCCCACATAGAACGGACGTCTTCATGATTAGATTTAAAGATGGACTGAAGATACAACAACCCAAATAACGCCTTGATTTCACATATGTTGGTATTTTCAGTAAAAGAAGGCCAAAATTTAGTTTGTGACTGAGCAAACCTTTGAGACCTTTTATAGTTTTCTCTGGTGGAGGTTATCTTCAAATTGGTAAAATCAACTAACTTTTGTATCATCTCATTAGAAATTAGTAGACTCCAAGCATCTACAGGCTCACGTGGAGGATTATTACCACTCAGGGCCAATAAGGCCAGGCAAGATAGTAACCAAATTATGAGCAGGGGTCCTACCTCTAATAGCCGCTGTTTTTGACCATTTGGTATTGTCTTTCCCATACCAACTGTTCCTGATGGGCAATCCCTCTTCTTCTTCCGAATCGGAAAAGGAATCGATAGGCAAATTTAAGAAGTAATTTAAAAACATGAGCTTAAATGGTTGAACTAGATAAGCTGTAGAGTACTTTGAGTGGCACAGTAACGCTTCGTCCCACTGTGCGGCGTGAAGGTGCTCCCAAAATGGTAGTTTTTATTGCTTTTTTAGCCACTAAAGTTTTTAAAGTAAAAATCTTTTTTGTTATCTGACAAGTTTTTGTTGACAGCCTTCCATTTATGGAATAATTCTGTTATTAAGCATCCGTCGTTTATTAGCATTTTTTTTGGAAGGTAGCTCTAATAAAAGAGATCAGCTTACCATCCACCCACTAAAAACTTAAAAAAGTGTGGTTATCACCAGCACATTTCCCAAATTTATTAACAGTGCTCCCAAGTCTTTTAATGGAATTTATTTAATCCAGCCTTATAATACTTTTGTTTTGCGGCCCTTTTAATCTATCTTTATTTATGAAAGTAACTCTCTAATACAGAATCAGTAGGTAATTTTTTTAATTGTTTGTAATGAATCAAGATTAAATGCAGGAATCTTAATGTCTGATGTCTTTTTGTGTCAGAGTAACATCAAAATATGTCTTGGGGTTGTTATTTTTTTGGTTGTAGCACAAAATATTAGTTTTATAAGAGTTTTTTTTTAAATGTAAGAACTTACATTTCTGTATATATAAGTGAAATACATGGGTATATCCAAATGATATGTATGTATTTTAAAAGGAATTAAATTGCTTTAATTAATTTTCATGGTCATATGACATTTAAATATTAGGCTCAAGGATATGTAATTAGATTTCATGTGTATTTTAATGTTTAGGCAATGCTCTCAAAAGTATTTGAAAAGTCGCTAACTTATAGTGGTTGCTTTAATATCACTCTTTGGTAAACTTTTATTAAATTTGGCATGATATATTGGAATTGCAATGGTTTTACCCCAGTATTAAATTAACGTTTTATCTATCCCTTACCTAAAAAGGCAATGGCTCACCCACATCTAAGCCATGCTCTACTTGGCAGCACCTCATCGACAACTTCAATTACATCGATGTCGACGTCAGCCTCAACCATGACCACACCTGCTAAAGTGGAATTTAAGCAAGAACCACAGGTTCATGCTGGTCAAAGTAACAGCAGTTCACTTATAAAAAGCCTGCTAGCAACAAAGGTAAACGATGCATGCTTGTCAACAGTGAGCATGAAGACTACTGCAACAGACTGCCAAAATGTATCCCAGGTAACACACTAACTCGAGCCTATTTTAGTATTTATTTATTAAATTAACAGGGTTTGTAATTAAAAAGTTCCTTTAGACCTTATTTGATGTAGGACCTTTAGAAGAATTTTGATTTTAAAGCTGGTATGTTTTTGAATATGCCTTCTTTAAATAAAACAAAATTATTGTTTCAACATAAATAGTAGAGATTTTTTTACTTAAATGATAGTGCTACCATTTACATGATAAATGGCTCTTAGTAAATTTTCGTACTTTTTTGATATCTTGTAGTTCTGAACACTCTAATGAAAAGTCTTCATGGGCACAATAAAGGTCCTATGAGTAGTTTTATTTAATGATATTATTTTAGTAAACACAAAATTATGTCCATTATACAGGATTGGCAAGGCAAGGACTTGGGAGCCAATTTTAATGTAATAGAGTAGGATACATATGGTATGACCCCAGATTAAAAAGAGAACGACAACAATTTCCCCTATCCCACTTCCAATAAAACGACCGCCGACGGCGCCTACAATTCGTTAGGATATTGTCGACAGTGTTGTCATTTCGTAAAATATTTATTAGCAATTTTATAAATGTTTTAAAAATTATTTATTATATTAAACTTTTCATTTAAAAAAACTATGCGCTTAGCAAAGAAAAAAGAAATTTGTAAAAAATATTAGATATTCCCCTCTTCTTCTTGGGTCGGTAGAAAGGGAAATCAGCCGCTGCACGTTATCTGTCTGACTTTATTTCGCTCAAGCCTTTGCCTATTAAATTGACATCTCCCTTTATCGCACTGAAAATCTCTGCACCTAAGAAATTGGTTTGCCAGATACGTATATTAAATTATTTTACAGGCTGTCTTTAAACCCACGGATTTTTGTATAAGATTTCCCTGTCAAAATTTAAGCCGCCACGAGACAAGATTGCTGTTGGCAGGGATATCAAGTCTAGAGTGCAGGCGGAAGAGAGCCTTTTTGCAAAGAATTGTTAATGGAATAACTGACTGCCCCATGCTATAAGAAAAAATAAATTTTAAAAGACTATTTTTTATATAGGCGCCACCAAACGCGTCTCTACTTAAAGCGGCAATAACAACATCGTTTTTCGAGGCTGATAAACACAAAATTCGGCTCAACCGCGGCAGTGCTCGCCTTGCCGGATTGGTATCCACTATGCGCGGCAAAGATAACGAATACGCCGTGGCCGGCAGCCGCGGATAATGGATACGCACCTTAACTGTTTAAATTTAGTGTATTTCAATTAGTATTGACAATTAAAGAAATCGTTTTAATTTAAAACTGTAAATTTAAAACGTTAATTAGCATAAATTTTCTCTATAACTTACTCTAAAGTGCATCACTCTGTTAAATAGCAACCTTAATTTATTAATGCCCTTTTCCTATTTTTACTAAAACTTAATAAATACTGTGGAACTCAGTAGTAATTATAAATGTAAAAATGTCGAAAAATATTAAAGTTAAACTAATAACAATGACGTTTTAAATACATGAACCAATTTCTACTATATATCTGGACTAAGCTAATTTATTTGAACTTATCAACTTATCACCTGTTTACTTTTTTACCCTGTAAATTCAAAGCTACTTTAAGATGTCGTAATAATACAAAAATAATTCACTGAAAATATGAAATTATTGCTTAAAGCCCAAATTTCATAGATAATTCTAGATATTTTGAGATACCCTATATGTATTTATTATATGTCTGATATAATACATAATAATTCTTAATATTGGGTCTAATACAATATTTTCATCAAAGAAAATGACATATCTTAGGCAAAGATGCAATGTTTATAAATATTTTGTTTTTCCACGTCAAACATTTTAGATACACTATATCTCGAAAACTAGTCACAGGATTTCATTGTGCCCGTGTCCTTTAACCTTTTGCCAAATATCAACATGTGTAAATTATTTTTTTACTTAAAGTGAATATGGAAGGCTAGGTGGTGCAAGTTGTAGTAAAATTACTTTCCTATTTTAGTTTCCTATTCTCCATTTAAAAAATTAACTAGCTAAGATTGAGTACAAAAATTGCCACCAAAATAACCTTGCCATTTATTCAAAAATTATCGTCATTTTTCGTTTGGGTTATTTAGCAATTTATTAAACATTTTTTAAGATGAGTGTTTGAAGTAAGAGCGGCTCTATTTACTCAGATTTTGGAATTAACAAAATAAATCCGTTATGCTACCTAAAAACTTCAATAGCGAAGGCAAAACTGAACAACAGCCTTAAATCTAAATGTTAAAACATGTAAATCGATGCAGTTTTAGAATATAAGGTCCCTTATACTTTTTTATTATACCAACAAGGTCCGTATTTGATGCTGTGACAACTATACATGATTTAGGGATAATTATTAAATAAATTAATAAATAACTTATATTTTCATTTTGACTTAACAATAGCAATTTTTGGATCATTGGTATCACAAAAATTAAAAATAATATATAAATAATTTTTATCGTAAAAGTACTATTTACATAAATTATTTATTATATTAGGACAGTTGTAAGCATTTAAAAATCCGTAAAATTTTCAATAGCAGGGACAAATTTCAGCTATTAACAAAAAAATATATTTTTACAACAGATTTATATTTTTTGTATTATTAATTCATTTAACATGAGAAGGCAACTTGAAGTTCCATCGGTAGTACCAAAGGACTTGATGGCATATCTAAATTACAAGTTTTCTTAAAATGGTATTATTCATTTACTGCACGAGTATGAGTTAACGATTTATTTTTAGGATTTTTTATGTTATTATGTTAAGTAGTAAAGAGAATAAAAAGTAGGATTTCTAAGTAAAAAAAATGGTTCCCGACAGATAAGGGCTCGTTCCCTAAGCCTTATTGTTCCAATATTATTTTTTGGTTTATAAAAATCTCGTTTGAATAGTGGCGGCTTCGCCAGAATAAAAGTCTAATTTAAGCGAGGTTGAACATAATGAAAGTAATATAATTTTAGGAGATATTTATTTAATTACGTAGTTTTCATATAACAAAATAGTAAACAGCGAGATTTTGGTCAATCTGAGGATTCTATGATAACTTAGAATCGATGAACACAAAGGCATTTTACAGTGTGTATCAGTTCAACGTTAAAAGAGCGGATAAGGAAAGGAAGGCATATTTATTATATTAAAAATTCAAGATTATTTGCCATGAAGAACCAGCAAAATACATATATAAAAAACAAAACAAAATTCAAAAATAAATCCTAAAAAGTAAAAAACCGTAAAAGTATTTTCTCAGAAAAAGGTTTTTTAAGGTTATGAATTAATGATTAAGTGCTAATTGATAACCTTAAAATTTTAAAACCTATTTTTTTTTATTAGGAACTGTTTATATATTAGACACATAGATATCTCATGTTCCAATTTCTTTTAAATTCAGTGTCATTAAAGAAGTTTTTTTTTAATTGTATCTTTTTTTGGTTCTCTTTGCTTTCGCGGGATGATATATTCTAAGACTAACTGAAGTTCAATGTATTATGCATCTTGTCTATGCAGTCAATAGGGACACTGAATAATTTTGCTGTATAGCATTTTCTACCATTTTTCGATTGAACCAGTAAAACGTCTATTATTTTGTCGTCCTCGTCCCAACACCTTTTCTTTCTCTAACTTATTGGCTAAGGACAATTACGACCATGGATTACTGTTGAAATTAACTATGGTTTCTCAGTCGAATATCAAGAATAAAATACTTAAGCAATGCTAATCGTACATAATTTTATAGGTTCTAAACCACGATGTAATAGTTGTATCCATTAAAGCTCTAATTTATTGTAATTTTAGCTGTAATAAATCATTTTTAAGGTATTTATTGTAGATATGTATCAAAATATTTGTGTGCAGCTTTTTTTAAGATTGGCTAGCCTTGTTAACCAAATGTTAAATTGTTTAAAAATCTTTTGGTTTAGTTTGATAACAAGCATGGTATTTTTTAACATTTTAACTCATGATTAGTAAGTTTCGTTTAATATATAAAAAATAATATAGGTTATTAGAAAAAGGATCCACTTATTAATCCTCACATGGTACTATGCAACAGAAAAAAAAACTGGCTCATGTTATTATATTTTTTTAAATTTCAAATTAAGAAAGCTTAACAGAAACGTGTACATTTATAACAAAATATCGTTACAATTCTTCTTTTTATAAAGGGCTTTTCTAATAACCATGTATTCATTATTTTTTTTTTAATTTCCTGTTAACTAATTAACTTTCTATACAGGTTGCCGCCCGCCAACAAAGACTTTTATCCCAACAAAGCACTGGCTCAACCGATAATACCGTAAAAAATCAAAGTAGACTGGATGCTCTAAAAATGCATAGAATTAATGGTGTTCGACAGTTATTTACTGATAATGAAATTGGTGATCCCTCAGTCTCATCAACAACGCAGTTCGTCAGTACGATAAAGGGCAAAAAGGAACCGCCGCAGCCCCCACCTCCTCCTTTGGCGCCTTTAAGTAATAATTTGAAAGCCAAAACACCACCAGTTGTAAATGAGGATAGTGATTCTCTTGGAAACCATTCGCTTTCGTCTACTTCTGGTATAGGTGCGGTAGGCGTGGTTTCATCGACTGAAGACAATGAAAACTCCTTAACAAGTTTTGAGGGTCTATTAAATGGCATGCCCATTGTTGAAGAAACTCTAAACGAAAGTAGCAATTCCAAAGATTCTGTAAAAAATGCTGGTAGTGAAATAAGTATTGATAAACCACTTAGGCTAGCTGATTTATTGGAGAAAAAATTTGATAAAAGTCCCACGTTGTTAAATGGAACATTAGGAAAAGATCTGAAATTAGGTAATGAAAGATCAGAGTTATTAGAGAATCATATTGAAAAAGCTTTAAGTAGGGATAATGAAATAAAGATTGAAATGGAGGATGTTAAACCAAGCGAGCTTGATCTAGTAGATAATAAACAAGGCCTCAAGCGTCATGCGACTGATCAAATTGTTGATGCTGAAGCCAAAAAAGCTAATCTGTCTACTAACCTAAATGGACCCAGCAGCATTGAAAAACCGGCACCTGATTCATCAAGTCCAAATGGAGATGACCGACCAATATCAGTCTCAACAGCAGCAGCTAAATTGTTTGCTGACTTTGCCGCAGATATATTGGAGGATGAAGATGAAGAACAACTTATGCAGGAAGTACAAGCTTCATCTCAACCGGTAATAGAGCAGCAACAAATAATTATGGACAATAATCAACAAGTTCTGTTATCACAACCAAGACAGATAATCGTTTCACAGGCACAGATGCATTCTTCTAATCAGTCAGTTGTGTTATCTTCGGGTAAGTGCTTGACAATACTTGGACGGCGTTTCTGGTTATTAAAAGTACTTAGTTCACCTAATTGCAAGTTGTAAATTTGTTTGTTTACTTTTTCTATGCTTTACACTTAAGCAAAGAATGAATCCATTATGTATATTTATCACAGTTACAATTTTACTTCAATCATTAACTTATCATTTATCATTGTTTTTTTTTGTAATTTTTAATAAATCTTTGACAGTATAATGTTCTGCAATATTATATTTTTTTACCTCCAGAGTGTTAGCTTGACCCAAAAAAAATGTTTTAGTTCGTGTTTGTATCTTAATTGTTTGTATAGTTTTAATATTTGTGGTATAATTATTGTTTTCTTTTTAGGAACTCAGCTAAAAACGCAGACTGGACAAACTGTAATAGTGCAGAATGCTGGAGTTCAACAAAGGCAGTCGGTTCTTATACAGCCAAATTCTGGGCAGTTACTGTTGTCTCAGGGACTGCAAGGTCAGATGCAGTTTGTTCACGGTTCACAACCTGGCCAATATGTAATTCAGACTAATGCTTCCCAAGGTATTTTTTTGTAATTTTTATTCTATATACTTTAACAAAAATATGACACCGTTATTAATAAAAATAATTTGCATAAATTAGATTATATGCAATAAAACTAAAATCTTTGGCTTCCATTGTTTTTTTTGGTAATCGGTACACAACGTTTCGGTTAGTGATGTATCTCCAACCGTTTTCAATTATGTCAAACATGTTGCATGTATTAAAAGAGTTCCAAGAAACATTTTTAAGGACATTAGCTTATAGGTTGGGTATTGATGTCACTTTAATGTCCTATAGGAAGCAAAGTGCAATGTTTGGTTTCAACTCACCTCATCTGCTGGATCTCTTAAATTTTAGTGGTACTTATACCAGAAGTCGGGGTCTTTTTAAAATTGTCTCCCATAGCAACTATGGCTATCATACTCCCATGTCCAGAGTACAAAGATGATATAATCTTAACGGTGATAGGCTTGGTCTCTCAGTTTCATTACTTGGATAATAAATTTAGATATTTAGCTTTCATATAATTTTATTTTTAATTGTGTATATTATATAGGCTTCAGGTATGAACACTGCTTTAATTATGTATTGATTAGTATTATTTTTGGGGTATTTTTTCTTTGTAAAAATGGTGTCATCCGTTTATAAATAAATAAACAAATTAAATATCAATCTGACCAACCAAACTAAGCCCAACTTATTTTTAAGTTTGTATGTTTTAGTCTAAAACTTGGGTAATATATTATTAGTGGCATAGCACATATTTTTTTTTTAACATCCTCTACTGGTTTTAATTGTAGACGATTTTATACTGAATAGACAATTAACATAAACATTTAAGCAAGTTGCCAATTTATGTTGAATGAATCTACGATTTGGTGGCTCTTTTGTTAGGACATCCTGATGATGAAATGTTGTAGGTTCAAATTCTATTAGATTTAAAAGTCTTAAATATTGTGTATGTTATGCCGTTAAAATTGTTCCTATTGCTATTGTATTTACAATAACATGTCCCTTAAATCAAATTCTTTATCGAAGGAACATAAAATAAGTCCTATCTGCTTGCTTTTAAAATGAGACTAATCAAACTTTAAACATGATATTACAATTTTTGGAAAATAATTTGTGCCAGGACTGTCAATATAAGATCTGGGAGTAATTTTTTAAAATATTTTTAAACGAGACACACTGTTGACTAAGCCTTTTTAATGAAATGGAGAAAAAACATGGACAAAAGACTCTTTTGAACCTTACTCTGTTAAACTTGCATTCAAAAATCTATTCATTTAAGAGAACATACAACAGAGTGCTCTATAAATAAAAATTAAACAGCACAGCTGTATTATTTACAGTTAAGAAAGCGTCTAAATGTTTTTAAGATGTATCTAGTTTTCTGTAATTTTATTTGAATATCTCATATAACTTCCCCTAGATATTCTCGGTAAATTAGCGACAAATTTAAGTAAACGGTAATATTTTAAGCATTCCAAAAATGTCATTTTAAAAAAAATATTGTGAAATTATTTAACCCTAACTACATTTACTTGCAAGCGACTGAAGCTAACCTTTAATCCTAGGTTGAAATCTACTGGATCTGTGACGGATCGCAAAAATTAAATCAATTATGTGTTGCCATTTCTTTATTAATTTGCGGTTTACGCCTTTCATTTGACTAAATATGCACATAAATATAGTTTCAAATAAATTTTGAAACTACAGGCAAACTTTTTAGCGACCAATTTTTTTAATAAAAAAAAATATTTCCTTGTTTGGAAAGTAGCAGGTTTTCTAAATAAAGTTTTTAAATATATAAATAAATTATTAGGATAAATGTAGGAAAGATAAAATAATCAGAGTTTAACTTTTTGGAACTAAATAAATGTAATTACATAAATACTTATAACATCTATAAATTCAGTTTTAAACTTTAAGAAACAAAGAAATATTGGATCTGTAAATAGACTGTAGTTGTTTTTTAACTTTATTTTACTTAATAATCACCTTAAAGATGAGAGACAAAAAACGCTATGTAGATATATGACTTAAAACTAAAATGAACACACAGCCCCACAAAATAAAGAAAGTTAAAGATCCGAAACACTTGACTATTCTGTCTTTGTTTTTGGGGTCGCTAAATCCGAATCCGGAGTCAGTTTGAACTCATCAGGTCAGGGTAAAGGGCATTTCAAGGTCATATCTGCAAATAATCGCACCCAAATTTTAAGAATATACTTATGTTCTTGGGGTCGCTGAATACGCAACCGTGGTCAATTTAACCCCATCGGGTCATGATAAAGAGATATTTCAAGGTCAAATCTGCAAAATTACACAGTCCCACAAAAAAAAAATTGGAGGTCCAAAAGACTTGACCATGATATCTTTATTTTTGGGGTTACCGAATCCGGGGTCAGTTTGACCCTATTAGGTCAGGGTCAAGGGTATTTCAAGGTCAAATGGCAAACAAATTTGATGGGGTCAAACTGACCATGGATTCGTATTTAGCAGCCTCAAAAACATAAATATACTCTCTTGAAAAACTAATTTTGCAGATTTGACCTTAAAACGTCCTTGACCCTGACCTGATGGGGTCAAACTGACCCTGGATTCGGATTTAGCGACCCCAAAAACTTAAAGATTCGTGGTCAAGTCTTTCTTATCTTCAATTTTTTTGTGGGGCATATCGAGGTTAAATCGCAACTAAATTTGATGGAATCAAACTGCCATATATTTGATGGAATCAAACTGCCATATATTCGTATTCAGCGACCTCAAAAACATAAAAATATCATAGTCAAATCTTTCGGACCTTCAAGTTTTTTTATTTTGTGGGACTGTGTAATTAATTAATCTTTAAGATGCGTTTTTGATCATTCTTAATTTTACTACTTCTTAGGTTATATGGTGGCACAACCACAAACAGCTGTTGTTCATGGACAACCCCAAACTGTTTTGGTGGCTCAACAAGGACAATCTTCTGGGCCAAAAACCATTATTATACTCCAGCAGCAACACACGGGCAATGCAAGTCATCATCAGAAAGTAGTAGTAACGCCGCAAGGTCAACAGGTTGTTGTTACGCAAGTTCCTCGGCCTGTGTCTCACTCATCCACAGTAAGTTATTTACCTACCTACCTTGTTAAAAAAAAAAGTTGTGATAAAACCTTAATATTTTCGCGATAAAGCACGAGTAATGCGGGTTAAGTGCTTCTACGTTAAAAAGATTTACCGTTAAAATATAAATTAACTGCGAAAAGTATTTAAAAAATTGCTTTTTAGGTGTCAAATAATAATATTCAACAAATAAAAACAATGAGACCTACACCTACGCCCTCTCCAGCTTTAAGTACAACCTCCACATCATCAACAATAAGTAATGGAATTAAAGAAAAGCAAGAGGAGTATACACCGAAAATTAAAATTATAAGGGATCTTACAACGCCGTTTGTCTGTGAGTGGGGTGATTGTACAATGTAAGTAAAGAATCCTAATTAGACTAAAAATATATTTTTTAAAGTTTAACCTACAGTCATTTTTATTTTGTTTTGGCATATTTGGGAGTAAAATAAATGTCAATGTTTGCAGAAGTAGTGTGATTAAAAGAGGAATCAGTCGCCTACAGCTCGTCGGTGGGTAGTGGGGGGAAGCTTTATGGTGGGAGTGAGGTCATTCCTAAGACAAATGACAACAGTATTTGAACTAGGGGCTGATATTACATACGGTCTTTCGCCTAAAATGTATTCCTGGACTTCCAGTTTTCTTTTGAATCGATTTTATTGTAGATCGTTACCATTACAGCTTTCACCAAATAATTGCTGGAGTACCAATTCTGGTACCAACTTTCCATCCAGTTTCTGAAGCTAGTCTGCACACCTGATTGAAAAAATAAGTGCAGGGAGATTTGGATACCCCTTTTATAGCACATTTAATTAATATTGATCAAATCAAATCAAATAAAGCTTTATTGTGTAAAGAATATAAAGAATATAGTCTTTAAAGAGATCATATTATTTTTTAACAAGCTATATCTATTATTAATTTCTAAAATTAAACTAAAAGTTAAAAAAACATGAACAAAATAAGTACAAAAAATGATAAAATTGGTCAGGTACTATGGTAATATAATATGACAAACATTTCAGGAAAGGACGAACAACACTAATATAATATATCGTCGTAATATTCCCTAGTATCATAATAGGCTTTCTCAACCAACAGCATTTAAACCTCTTTTCAAAATTTTTTCTCCTTAATAATCTGTCTTAGTCGCACAGGAAGGTGGTTAAACAGCTTTCTACTGTTATAACCTATAGAGTTTTTAGTTACCAAGAAGAAAGAATAAGACTACCATAACTCTTTCGTAGTTTAGTGTCTCACAATCACAATTATGTTCGCTGTCGTGTTAAATACTCTTCATTTACTTATAGGCGCCAAGTCATGCAGAATTAAGAGTAATTTAACGTTATGAGTGTTTAACAAGTAAATGAGAACACAGTTTTTACTTTGTTTACTATCACTATATTAATTAATTTATAAAACAGTGACTGCAGTTTCGTAGTACTACTACATTATCAAACTGAAAACTTCAGGAAGTTTTCAGTTTGATAATGTAGTAGTACTACGAAACTGCAGTCACTGTTTTATAAATTAATTAATATAGTGATAGTAAACAAAGTAAAAACTGTGTTCTCATTTACTTGTTAAAAATGAACTATCACAAAGTAACGGACACCTCAATTCAATATTTGTTATGAGTGTTACTTTCAAGAAAAAACTTAATTGGAGCCAGAACGTATTTCTCTCTGTTTAAATCAGACCCTGCTTGAAATATATATAATAATATATAATGACGTTTTACTTAATGAAGAGTTGTTTGCCTTATTAAAAACCTCCACTCTAGTAGACATTTAAAATATATATATATACACTAAAACTTTTTTTTAATACCCAAACATTATATAAAACAATAACTGAAGATTGAACTATTGACATAATAATTAAAACCAAAAACAATAAGAGGAAAACATACCTTGAAAACAAGATTCACTTTGTATGTTGGTGGTGGATGCTATAATAAGCAATCATTTTAATGTAGATATTCCGAAAAAGAAAAAAATGGAAAAGCGGAATTTTTAATAAAAAATAATAACTTTAAGCGTTAAAAACAGCTAAATGCCATTTAATATAGTGTGATGTTGAAGGTTATCTTAATATAATTTAAAACTGTTTCATTTTTGTACCCAAAATGTTCCTCTTTTATTTTAGTGAAAGCAAGTTTAAATCACCAAATCAAGTTTACATGCATGCCTGTGCAGCTCATTGTCCACAAGGAGATGAAGAAGTAATCTGTCAGTGGGATAGATGTGATTCATTAAAGAGAAAAAGGTTTTCATTAATGACACATCTACATGACAAACATTGTAATGTGGAGGTAAGATAATATCTTGAACATTAAGTTAGTTTACAAAGTAGACAAATTATCATCTATCTTCTAAAGTCGAATCAGGTCAGATATTTCTAATAACTAAATTAGAATAATATACACTTTATATTATTGAATTACACATAAGCAGCTCTTAAAACTTCCTTTTATTTGCTAGGCAATGAAACAAAGCTTGGTTAGACGAAAAAAGATTTCACAAGGTATTAGTGTAGAACCTCCTCCTCCCACTCCTACCACGCATCCAGGATATGCTCCGGACGCTGCACTTCACGCTATTAAGAGACATGCATTGGATTTTGTTAATCCAAAGGAACTGCAGGTAACACCTTTTTCTGAATTTTATAATTAAAATTGGTTGGTTTTGTCCTTGATACACCCTTCTCAAAACAAATCTGCTCTTCAACAAAATAAATAGATAATAATTGGCTTTAGGATGTAATAAGGTTTCATTGATGAAAGCTACTTGATATGTTATGAAATATAATTACTGTCTGTTGTGATCATAAGGGCGTACTAGTGGAACTGGGCTTTAAGATTTAAAATTAATCAAGATACATGTAATCATTGTAAGTTTTAAAGATTTAGGGTATACCAAGTTACCATTTTTTTAAATTGTCAGTTTGATACGACTTATGAATAGATTACAACTTTGTACAACTTGTGTTTTTACCTCAATTCCACCAGATGGTATCTAATGTAAATACAGTGAATTTGAAGATCAGTAGAAATTTGGTGTTTTTCATTTTTTACCACTTCTATTAATTAACTAATTGTAATAAAAAGAAATGAGTAACTTGGGAGTAAACTAGTCAACTATTTCATTTCTTGCTATGGAGAGGATTATTTTAGCCTTAAAGTTGTACTGTCTTAGAATTATTGGATTTGACGAATTGTTTTAATTTGCACATAGATCAAAACACCTAAGCAAGGCGCAGCCACAACAATAAAAGTTCCACTCCCACCTACAGATCAGGTGAGGATATTGCACTTATTCAGTTATTCAGCTTTTCGGCCATTATTGTTAATGATTGGTTTTTTAATTTGTGCTTGTATTGTTTTGTTTTTATTTAATTAATTGCAAACGCAGTTTTAAAGCTACAATAATTTTTGCTGTTTACTTTAATGTTTTGCAACGACAAAAGGATTGGTTAGGATTAACTTTTAAGCCATTTTCTATCACAGTTTTTTTTCTAAAATAGAAATTTTAAAATTAGATAAATGATGTTAATAAAAGCAGTTTGTTTATGGTTGGACCATTATAAAAATAAAAAATAATTTAAACAAAAAGTATATCTACAATGACTTCCAAAGCACCCTTTAGTTTAATGAGTGGATGTGGTTAGTAAGTATTTTTCTTACTGAAAAACCCATATTGGAAACTAATTGAACTTCTTATGCTGACAGGCAAAGAAGCTAAATGGACTATTATTAAGTAGTGCAAACAATAGCAATAGATTTATTAGCTGAAAAATTAGTTCATTGTTCAAATCTTTTAACATTTTATTATTGTGACAGATTAGGCAATTTAGGTAGAGCATAAACTTTAAATATTGGCCGCGAATTCAGTATTCGTTTTAATTACCGGCTTGTTTTTAAGGTGTCTTTTACGTGAAAAGTATTTTCCACGAAAATTTAATTTTTGTTTCAACTGTACAGGGTGAGCCAAGCACAAAGTAAAGTTCATTATCTCATTTGTTTTAAGAATTACAAATAATTGTTAAATACAGAAGTTTTAGAGAATGTTAAGATGTAAAGTTTAAATGTATTTTTAAGTATACAGGGTGGTTCAAAAGAGCGTGGCTAAAGGAACATAAGTTTTTAATGGAACGCCCAGTTATTTATTTTATTTTTAGATTTCACCTGAAACTATAAATTTTTGGTTAATAATGTTGTATACCTAAGCCTAGTGGTTTTTCTAATATTTCTTTTTTTAGAAAAATATTAGTTTTATTCTTATAATAAAAATTGACATTACCGCCATTGTTTCTGAAAGTGGAATACTCATATTTGATTTAAACGTTTTATAGGGATGACAAAAAAGATATATGTAATGCAATTTCAGTTGGATGCTACAGGGCATTTAAAATTAATATTTACATTTCGACTAATTAAACTTTAAAATATTGCATTAAATACTTTTTTAATTGGCATGCTCTCAAGGAAGTTTAAAGGTGTATGGAAGCCCAATACTGTAGAACAAAATTGTCCAGACGTGCAGGGCAGCGGGAATAGGGGGGTTGGTCCCGCGGAATTTGCGCAATGAATATGATTTCCATATTTCTTTGTTACTATCTATAAAATTGACATCATCAAATGTCAAATTCCAACATTCACTGTTTTTTTTTTATTTTTTGCACAAAATTGTTGGTTATTAAAGGATACTTCTATAGAATATTTAAAATTATTGTGAAATATTGGATTTTATATCATCTGATATAATATGGAAAGAATAGATTGCGCCACTTTACTGCCTTCTATTTAAATGGTCGATATTTTTGGAAATTATGTATTTTTACCAAAAATCTTTGTAAATAAATAAAAACACGATTTTTTAAAATAAATTTCAAACATTGTATGATAGTATTATGTACTTATCACCAATTTTGTGATAAAAGAAGGGCAAGATAGTGTAAATGAGTTTAATCTAATCCTAAGATTCTGGTTGTACATTAAAAAGTGAAAATTTTTATAACTGCTTTTTAGGCATATACTTTTCACTAATAACAAACATTCATGAGACAGAATAACAGTGGTTAATAATGTTTAGTAACATTTGGTACCTAGGTATCCCTTGTAACAGTATCCGTTAAATATTGTATGTGTCTACAGTATGTCGAGTTTAAAAATTTGATAATGTAAGTTTAAGAAACCAAAAATCTAATTTATTTTTAAACAAATGGTATTGCCAATTACCAAACAAATACAGAAAAGGCAAAAAGGAACTTTAACATAAAATTGTACTTCCTTTCATTCAATTAGAGGGACCTGTATATATTAAAATTTGCCTGGTCTGTCCAGTAATCAATAATTTTGATCCTTTAAAAGAGTGTACTAAATTATTAAATGAAATAAAAGTACCTAAATGTAAACCTTATTTCTTTTTGATAATCCACAGAAATACACAAACATTGTGGAAATCATCTAAAAGATAATTAAGATTGCCTTGCTTTTCTCACTAATATTTCCTATGAAATTTTCTATTATTCATAATTGATATATTATTATTTATTCGGTTACCTAACGTTACGTCTTATAAGAAGCACCTTATTTAAATATAAGAAATACTTACCTAAAGTTAAAAAGACGGGTATTTTACCCTTGGATTTGCAAGACAAAACCATACAACCTCTAGTCATTTTGTTACGATATTATAAGTAACAAACAATGAACACAAAATTATAGTCATAATTTAATAAACACTAATCACTAAAATAAGAAAGTTTTTATCAATCCAAAAAAAGGTACTCCGGCTCTCATAAAATTATAATGTGTTGGCTAACTTCACACTGATTTATCAGTGTGTAAGTAGGCAACACATTAAATTATTTCGTGGAATTTTGTTATTGCGCAGAATCGGCGGGGCCAACTCTGACAGTTATTTTCATACTGGGCTGGACATTTTTTGATCGAATGGGCCATAGCATTGGGCTTCCATACACCTTTAAACTTCCTTGCACGCTCTGTATATTTATATTTTATTAACTATAATAAATAGCGAATCTAACAAAAAAAAAATTTCATTATTTGAGAGAAATCATAAAAATTTACATTTGTTTATTTAAATGTTATTAAAAAGTATGATAATAAACAAGTAATTTTTAGATGTCTTACTGTTTTGAAAATATGAATATTAAACAACAAATTCTGAAAATTTCATTAAATTATCTATAATGTTTTTTTTGTAATTGATTTTTTAATTAATTAAGTCCGGAAAATGTTTATTGTAAAAAATATTGTTGTTAAGATGAGAACTTTAAAAAACTGTTTTGGGATTTAATTGTTGATGATGTCTTCTCCGTAAAAAAATATATAAACCTAAAATCCATAATTAAGTGGAAAATGGGGGGTCCACTTGAGGTGATCTTACCCATATCCAAAAAGACGGGTATATTTAATGTCATAATAATTAAAAATTGTTGTTTAATAATTAAGTATCGCTAGCCAGAAATACAATGATGCTTTTCAGACTTCTTTCAATATATATTCAGCAACAATATTATAAAATTAGCAGTACGAAAAGCGCCTAAAATAAAATATTGACATGAGACCAACTTACTCTACTAACATACTATTCTAATATCCAATTAAACAATAATTATATAACATAATATAACGTACCTTTTTGTAATTTTTTTGTATATAAGTATCTTTAAATAAACTGTTCTCTTTCGATAAAAATAATTCCAAATTCTGACAATAAAATTATATTTTGTTTGATATTTCTAAGTAGTAACATAGTAACACTACAACAAATTTTAGATGCTGGTATTTTCTCTTGAAGGACAATAATAATAAAACAATGTTTTGTTAATTAAAAATTAACAAAAATGAGTTAAGTTTATTAGTTGAGAAATTACTATTATTTATATTTGTTTATGTTTCCACAACAAAAGTAATATAAATATGAAAAAATCAAAATAAATCACAAAACTATTCAAAATAGATATATGATATTCTTAATAAGAGTTGTAGGGTTTTGTAAATTCTATCGGATAAAATAAAAGTATACAGGGCGTGCCATTTAAAAAAGTCGACATTTTTTAAGGTTAATTAGTCGAAATGCATAAATTTATTTTGAATGCCGTGTAGCATCTAACCTAAATTTTTTCACATATATCTTTTTGTCATTCCTGCAGAACGTTTGTATTAAATATGAGTATTCCACCTTCAGAAACAATGCCGGTACTGTTCTTTTTTAATATTTTTCTAAAAAAAAAAATATTAGAAAAGCTACTAGGTTTAGGTATGTAACATTATTAACAAAAAATTTATAGAATTTCATGTAGAACCTAAAAGCAAATTTTAAAATAGGGTGTTTTATTAAAAAAAAAAAAACTCAAAAATAATTTTAAATTATGTTACCTTAACGTTCTCTAAAACTTTAGTATTTAACCTTTTTTTGTAATTCTCATAACAAATGAGATAATGAACTTTGCTCTATGGTTAACTCGCTGTTTACAGTGATGGCCTTGTAAAAGATTAAAGTCATAAGACTTAAAAGGCGGGCAACAACAGCGAATTTTAGCTTTTATAGCACATTTCATGCACAATGATTTCAGTTCCCCGTCAATTTGCATGTCAGTAGTTCTAATATGAATAGTTGTGTGTATTTTTGCAAGATACTTTCTATGTTTACCTTTTTAAAATATAATTAAAACGTTTCTAAGCACATTAACTGATGTAGGGGAGCAAATGGAAATTGAATTTCCCCTTCGGAGTTTGAAAAATTATTATTATTAAGGCTGTGCCGGTACCACATTTCAGATACCGATACCGATACTCCAATATCTTTAACTCCGATACGGATAATGTATCTGAGAGTATCTGAAATTCAGACAAAAACTTGTTTTTAAAAATATTGTTCTTATTTTAACAGTTTAAAAGTAAAAACATCCAATATATTTTTAATAATTTTTTGCTCATCTTCTACTTCAGTAAGTAATCCAACTTTATAACGAGGATCTAAGACCGTAGTAATTAAATAATGATCATTATGTTTCATAAAACTGAAGCGGTTTTTCAGTCCTGTTAATTATTCCTTTGCGAGTGATTTTACACCTTCTACTTCTGAATATTGTTTTAAAACAATTTCGATGCCCTTAGTGAAAAAATATCCGCTAAAGAAGCAGAATGATCACTTACTGTCTTTGCAGCTTCTTGAAACAATTTCAAAATTTTAACTACTTTTTCAGCAAGTAGCCAGTCACTGTGCGATATGTTCATAAAATTTGCGGAGGAAGAAACAACGGACATATAAAACAAATATTTCAGATGTAAAAAAATAAAAAAATAGGAACATGTACTATATTACGGTAAACGCCAATAAAATTATATTCATTATTGTTATTATTTACCTGAAATAGCGTCTTTCTGGTGAGGGCGAGGTATCCGAAATCAGATACATTTGTATCTGAAAATTTAGGTATCGGCGAGTATCAGAAATTAGTAAGTATCGGCCGATATCTGATACTGAGTATCGGTATCGGCACAGCCCTAGTGTTTAAGCAAAACATAACTTGATAAATTTGTTTAACATTTTAACTTAATAGACTATTCCAAAGTATTTTATACATATAACTGTGAAACAGTACTCTTGTTGCACTGTAGTTAAAAATTATTTTTAAAGAATTGTTCGTGGGCTTACGAGCAAAAGGCACTAAGTCAATTTATTTTTCAACTTTATTGTAATTAAAGTACCTTATTTTTGTATTATTATTATTGTAATTAATTTATAAGTACAACAAAATATATAGTTTCAAGGAGTAGTAGTTTTTTTTAAGTATAACTACCACGAAAATTATTAAGTAACATTAAAATTTAATTTCATGAATATCTCAATATCATGTTTTATGACTTAGTGCCTTTTGCTTGTAAGTCCACGTGTTAATGTTTCATTAAATTTTAACAAATAAAAACGTAATTGGAACCGTAACTGACATTTTAAAGGACATGTTACAAGAAACTCAAAGGCGTTTTTTGTTTTAAATTTTAACCTATATTCATATATTTTTGGCACATAAACTTGGGAAATGTTTAACGTTTCTGAATTGCTTAAAGCAACCCTTTGTGAACTGTGGTATTTAAGCACGTTAAAGATATGAGCGTGTCACTTCTTTTGAGTATACCACATTTTACTGTAGCTGAAAGAAAATACTATATTAGCGTTTTTAGTTTGTTACTCGGGTGCGCTAGAACATTTTTTGGGTCACATGACTAACCATATTAAATTTCATAGGCAAAGGGTAAAACCTTCGAGCATATACCTACTAGAGGCAGCTTTGCAGCTTGACCGTGCGAACAAGCGTACGAAAGTAAAAGCGCCAATAAATCTAATTCCCTACTGTCTTGCCAACCAATAAAGAAAGGTAGTAGACATATTGCTATTCTCTTTCCAACCGCTCTTTGCACAGCCAAGCGATAAGGCTGCATCTAGAAGGTCTATTCTGGAAGGGTATAGACGCTATATAGTTTTAATACAAACTATTAGGACAAAGAAATAATGGTTGGCTTATCTGTTTATCGGTCTATTTAAAAAATATCTAAATTGTAAAAAATATCTATTTTGTACTGCATTTGCCCTATTTATAAAATGTAATAGCACTGTACTTTTACGTTATAAAATGTACCACATATGGTACAATTATACCACCCTGGCAACACCTGTTCAGGTTAGTTAGGACACGCTCATATATTTTTCCCCGCACCGCATTGACAGCAACGCACGCATCGTGTTTACCTTTGAAGGAAGGCATAAATGTAGGAATACATACCTCGGCTCGTCGCGTCGCGTCGGCTATCTTCGTTCGTCGGCAAGCATATTGGGCGAGAAATATAAAGTTCATAACCTTAAATAAACGCGTCATCTGTTTATTAATATAATTTTTTAACCCCACATAGAAGTTGTTAACAAAATTTTTAGAATTTTTGATATGGTAGAAGTATTTTTTTTTAAAGTGTAATTATATATTCCCCGGGTTTTTTCACCAATTATATTTTAGACGTAAAAATGCGGGAATGTATCAAAAAAGACCCCAAATTATTACATTAAAATGTATTTTTTAGCCGAGTCCCTCCCTGCATATTAAAGCATGTTTCATGTGTCAACACTGACCTTCTTCGCCAGCGGGGTTTCTCTAGACGCGAGTTATTGAAACAACGATATAACTTAACGACCAAACTACATAACCTGCAGATTTTAAAAGAATTCGCGCTTGTCTTCCTCGAAACCCACGATCACTACCGATGGCTTACGAACAGTAAGCGAAGGTATGTATTCCTACATTTATGCCTTCCTTACCTTGGATACAGCGCACAATGGTGATTTTGGGGGATTTTTTTTGTACAAAACTGTTTTTTACACGTCATACATTTATAATTTTTTAAGGCATCCACCTAAACCAGTGTTGTAAAAGAACCAAAATTACGAGGAATTTTTTTATGAACAAAGAGATGCAGAGTAGTTGTTTTTTCTTCTATTCGGCGTACATGATGTCCCATTTTCGACACTTTTATAGGGTATCTCCTCAATTGTAAGTGCTCACAAAAAAGTAATATAAGCGTTATGTGCTTTTTTTGTGTCAAACTTAAAATGGTTAAATCAAAATTGGAAGATTTTCGCTTGCTTTAGAAATCAAAAAATTGCTAATTTTAAAATGACCCTATATTTTATTAGTTAAAAAAGATACATAAAAATGTTTTATGCAAACGTTTCTTTGTAATGATTGTTAAATAATAGTTAATACAAAGTTATCGGATCTAACCTCATTTTTGTAAATTGATCACCCTGTATATTTTAACCTAAAAAGATGGCTTTTTAAATTATCTTAAAAAATAACACAGCATGGATAATATTGGTTTTTTATGTGATTTATTTAAATTTTATTACTTTAAACCACAGTATGCTATAAAGCAAAAGCTTATATACTAGAAACAAAACTATGTTGACATTGTAGCTGGAAAGACATTACTCAGTATGTTTTAACATACAAATGATAGAAGAAATAGTTGGCACAAGAAATAAAATTAAAAACAGTAGAAACTTTGAAACGAAATAAACGATTCAGTTTAAGGGAACAAATAACGTAAATTATCGCTGTTCAAAAGCCCCTCCGTTGTTTTCAATGCCCTCTTGACATATTTATTGAACGGATTTAAAGGCATTTATGATGTGTAATGGTTTTACTTCTGCAAAGGCCTCATGAATTCTTTAATCACGTTGTTGTCGGGTTAAGATGGCTTCTTTATAAATTTCATTTTCAAACATTCATCAAAAAAACTCGAGGTGTTAGATACGGAGATCATGGTGGTCAACTTATAGGTCCATGTCCAACAGTTTCTAAAATGAGTATTAAAAATTTAAATACTCACTTATTTGAAGAACGTTATGAGTACGGGCGCCATGTTGTTGAAAGTTCATTTCAAGGAACATCATCAAGTATTTTGAAAAGGTTTGATTGGAGTATGTCGAGATGTTTATTTGCATTTAAATTTTCTTCAAAACAACGATACATCAGTTAATTTTCAAATAAAAAACAACTTAAATTTACCCCAAATCGACCTTGTTGACCAACAGGTCCTACCATGTGGGAATTTGTGGAGTTTCAATAACTTTCATTATGTCGGTTAAGAATACCGCAACTTGTTATTCGACATTCATCTAACCAAATATTTTTTCTGTGAAAAGAACGGTCCTCATTAGATTTATTTAAAAATCAGTGACAAAATTTCAATCTTTTCTCATCATCACCAGGTTGCAAATATTGGGTAATAATATCAACATAGGGAAAATATTTACTGGGACTCAAAATTCTTTTCGCCTTAAATTTTGAAACTCCAATTTCTATTTTTCTGACGGAGGTAGATTTTTGTTATTAAAATTTCAAAGTGATTTTAGGGAATAAAATAAGGGTGTGTGCTTAAGACGACAAGACAAGTGAAAACTTTACCAAGGCGAGATTTCCTATTAACTTTTCATAATCTAATATCAGCAGATCTCAAATTCAAGACAATAAAAGAATCGATAAATAAAAAGCAAATACACTATGCATTTGGTTATATTTTAGTATTTGGCTTTTTTTCCCCGACTTCATCATGAGCGTTGCATAGCCGAGTCTAACGGTTCAGTCTCATTCAATACCCACAAAAAGTGATATCCTATTAAATTAAAACATACAGGGTGTTCCATTAATAAAAAAAGGTTAGTTCCAATACCGTTTTAACCTGACCCCGTACACTTATTCTTAAAACGACAGATTATTTAATAATCATTATAAAGAAACTTTTGCATAAAACATTTTTTCTGTATTTTAACTAAGACAATATAGGGTGATTCTGAAATGGACAATTTTTTTCCTCGTATCTTTTAGGCGAGCGCAAATTTTAAACTCTTAATTTTACCATTTTAAGTTTGACCCTAAAAAAGCACAGGACGCCTATATTACTTTTTTAATAGTTCTTACAATTACGGAGATACCCTATAAAAGTGTCGAAAACGGGACACCATGTACATGATTCAATAGTATTAAAAAATGAAGGAGTCATCATAAAATATTATGATTTTTTTCGGTATTTTATATATTTTTCATTTAAATACACTTAATTTAGCGATGAAAACTGCTTTATTGCCCTATGTTTTTTATTATTTTTAACTGGTTCTTCTCAAAAAAACTGATTTTAGGTTGGCTGAAAAACCTTATCTCAAAAAAAAAGTGAACCGCACTATATCACATTGTTCTGTAATTAATATATTATGATTAATAATTATTTTTATTAAAAATCAATTTTTACGTTAGATTATATTCTAAAAAATTTTACAAAATACGAAAAAGATATGTTTAAATACCATGTCATGGTCTTATATTGGATTTAAAAAAAATTTTTGGGCTATTTAAGATTATTCCTGAATAAATATTTTTTTCATTCTGATTTGGTATTTTTTTAATGTAGCCTTAGTCACATATTTTTTAAGGTATTTGCTAGTTCTCCTAAATATTTTTGCAACAAGCATGAAGTTGACGGTTAGCAAAAAGATATAAATTCAATTAAATTTCACAAATACGTCTTGATTTGATAAAAGTTACTCAAAAGTGATTTAGTTGTAAATACTTTTAAAAGTATTAGATAAGAATAATAAAGAGGGATAATTCAAAATTAATCAAAAAAACAATCAAAAAAACATAACTTTTGATTTTAAATAACTTTTATTTTCAACGTTTTGTTACATTTTATGAAATAGTTCTTTACTCATGAGCAACTTTTAATTTTTTTGACTTACCCTGTATATTCTTTGACTCTTAATAAAATTTACTGCTGCTAATACTGCTTGGAATCATTCATCAACTTTAATTTAAAAAAAATAGATTTTTCTGACAAATTATTAAGAAGTTTTCCATTTGTTGCACATTTAGTGTACCACACTGTATATTTTTAAATGTAAGTAAATTAGGCGAAAAATTGAAAAATCTATTCATCTACAGGATTACTGATGTAAAAAATCGTCTACCCAATATCTACAACATGGCTAGACGGATATAAGTGTTATTAAATTTATTCCAGTGATAACACTCTTCTTGTTTATAATACTTGTTTAAGATTTAATCGTAAAAATCTAAAAAGAGATCTTCTTTTGGCTAGATTAAAAGGTTTTGGTATATTTTTAATAGTTTTAGCAAACTAATAAGGATTTTGAGAAGAATGTTGTAATTTAAAAGTATTTTTCTAAAATTTAGATTTACGTCATAAACTTCATTTATGTCGAAGAAACTATCACATTGACTTAACCTGTTAGAGTTTTTTGAAATGTATTAAATGCTCATTAAAATAACATATTTTAATAGCTTTATGCTATAAAATGTGTTTAAAAATGGCGTTCTCCTCTAAAACAGTACAGTTAAACGCTATTGAAGAGATATTTACAAGTTATTAGATCTGTTTGTTATTCAGAAATATTGTACACTATTGTACACCTTTTTTTACTTAAGCGCTCTCTTGGAAGATGCGTTTTAGGACTACGTAAGTAGATAAGGTGTTAAATATTTCTGTATAACAAGCAGACCTATTGCTACTGGGAATCAGTCCTAATACATTTGAAGTAAATAGGATGTACGGATATTAACTGAAATTAGTATCATCTCATAAATCCTTATCTAAAATTAATATGCCTTCCTATTATTAATTTATTAATGTTATGTAAATGTATTCTTGTCTTGGTCACTCGCGTTTCATACACCTCAAAAATTTTCCCCAAAAATTCTTATTTTGTACACAAAATTAATTATTCAGTTTCCGACATCTTGTTTCGTACACCAAAAACTGAGGTAGGTTCCTGTCTCTGATGGTACATAAAATATGGTAAAATGAATTAAAACTATTTTTTTACCTAAATATCAAAATATTTATTGCTTACATATAAAATGCATAAATATTAAACATTTATTTGGATAACTGTGATATTAAAATAATCTAATAATAATATTTATGTAACTATCTACCTTAACGGAAAAGTTTACTGTTCCCACTTTTAGTGATTTATCAAGTCTGGAATATAATTGAAGAAAATAAAAATCCGCTTTAACTAAGCAGAACTAACCATGACCGACCAGAACTGAGGGCTTTTGAATTTGTCTAAATTATCCCTACGTCCAATTAAACCATGGCAAAATTGGGGCCGAAACGAAAAAGTTTACTGTTCCTGCTTTGACTGATTTATCACGTCGGAAATATAATTGAATAAAATAAAATGCTGTTTTAACTAACCAGAACTAAGTGCTTTTGAATGTGTCTAAATTATTCCTACGTAACGTTATTAACAAAATTTTAATAATTTTTAATATGGTATTTATTTGGTTGGTTATTTGGGTCGTTACAATGGTCGGTGTACGTAACAAGAAGCATAAAATTGATTAAATAATTCAGTGTATATTACGAGAATATTTCAGGTAAATTTCTGAAGGGTACGAAACTAAAAAACACCCTTATGTATGAGCATGAAATTGTTTTGCTTGTTAATTATTATTTTAAGAAAGTTTGGCTGTCATAAAATAGTTATAAAATCAATTTTAATTATTTTATTGTCTTGATTAAATACTATTGCTTAGTATGTAATTTATTATATTTATATTGCAGGACGATAATGAGGGCCCAGTGACAAAAAGCATAAGATTGACTGCATCTTTAATTCTTCGAAATCTGGTCATTTATAGTAGTAATTGTAAAAGGTAGGTACATTAAAAAAAAAATTTTTTTTTCAGTTTACATCAGCTAAATGTAGTTACTAGAAGTGTGTAAATAGTGGTGTCTGTTCCGCATTTTATAAAACTGGTATTACAGAAAAATATATACAGTTTTATAGTTTCTGCTTAATCTTAACCGATTAAAGACTGGGTTTTTGCAAAAAAGTTTCTATTTGTAATTTACCAAGGTTTTAAACTGTGTCTTAACTACTTGTTTCTGAAATGTCCCTTTTACAGTATTTGGTCTATAATTAATTTAGATATATGTACGAATTAGTGGCGTATACTTGTGAAATAATTTTGGGTAATAAATTAATTTTTTATATAGGCCACCAATTATCACATAATAATTGCAAGGTTTTGGGAATGCAATTCAACGTGTTAGGAGGTTTTTGTGAATATTTGTATGGAAGAAATTAGGTTTTAGTCGTAGTACTAAGCTTTATTATCACCGGTGGTGAATTTTAGGTTGGCCCGGGAAGAGCAGGCTCTCTCCCTTTTTAAAACAATTTAATTAATTTAGCGCAATAACTTTGTTTTTTTTACCTATATTAATTTAGTTAATTATTAAATTAAATAGTTTGGCCATTTCCCTCACTTAGACTATATACACCACCATATTTGTATGAATTTATGAACCATTATTTTGATTACCTAAAATTAAAAATTACATAGAGCATAAAAATAAACATGTAATAAAATATGATTCAATAATACATAGCCAGTGGCAAAAATTAAAAAATAAATGGTTTCTTTACTTGGTTCTTTAGAATACAAAATGGGTTAGGTAGGGTTTTTATCAGTTAAAAATATTAATAAATAAATTTGCTCTGTTTTACATTAATTGTTTTGATTATAAAAAAATATAATTTTCGAATAAAAAAAATAGATTACAAATTAGTTATTTGTGCCTTTATTGGTACACACAAGTCAACATGTATTAAGCGGGAAATATGTATTTTTGCTAAAAGTATTAAAACTTGGAGTTTATGAATTAAATTCCAAGTTTAGTTATAAAAAAAATATTGCCAGAAAGGGTCTCTTTCGTCTAAGTCGAAAGGTATACACTCATGCAGGCACAGAGTCGATTGACCCCTTTGAACATGCAGATTACCTAAACATCGCCGATAAGACCAAAAATCATAAAAAATCAACGTTTTGTCACCTAAACATCATTTTCAAGATATAAAAGAAAGTTACAAATATTAAATTAAAATTATCTTAATTTTGCTTTAAAAATTTGGAAAATTCTAAGAACTTTTTTTTCTAATTAATGATGTAATATCACAAGTGATGATATTTGTTGTGGCATGTATATTTATTATTTTTGACTAACAATTAGCCCGAAATGTACAGGGTGTCCAAAATTCTATTCTCATCATTCAGATCTCGAAAACTTAAAGAGATATGATTAAAGGGAGTCAATGGAGTTGCGCAATTTGATGCTGATCAAAATGCCCCCATATATTTTAAAAATGTTTAATACTTCCAAAGATTTTTGAAAAAAAAAAACGAATATTCGTGATATCATTTTTGTTTTTTTATGACTCTAAATATATCTAATAAAATAAATTTTACATCTCATTGCTACTTTTTCTGTTCTATAAGACAGTGTTATAAGATTTCCACACCGACGTTTTGTTTTTGAGTTGCCATTATTAACTTCGTTTTTTTAAATATGGCCCTGGCTTTTTTATTACGTATTTTAAGAGCTTCTAAGGTCCCAAGACCAATGATGTATCGCGCTTATTTCTATTATTCTTTTAATCCATTTGTGAGTTTGAAATGTAAAAAAAACCTCTGTGTTAAATTACCTTTTTCGATATTCATCGTTTTTTTCCGCCAACTCTTCATAAATCAATTATTTTAAAAATGTTTTTTTTTTTACAAAAGATGACGGACATCTATTTTATAATATAGCTGTTTATATAATGTCAACAATCTTTATTCAAGATTTAAATCTCCGTATAGTAATATTTTTGCTTAAAAGTGTATTTATATACTTGGCGCTGACGTTGACGACGGCGTCGGCGCTGGCGTTTGATGTAGAAGTATTAATTTCATGGTCAGTCATTTATAAAACGGCGCTGACCTGCGTTGGCGCTGAACCTGGCTTTGGAGATAATTTAAGCCTCAGCTCCAAAGTTGGCTCAGCGTTGGTAATCTAACATTACTTTTCTAATATTTGTTTGCCAATACCGGCCTAATACTATTCCCAGCAGGTCAGGGCAATTTTTTATTAACATTTTTTCCGAAATCCATTTTTTAAGAAAAATAATGCAACGTTAAATTTAAGGATAGATTTAAATAAACATCCGGACGCCAATTTCAGTTTTATAAATTAATCACTGCAAAGGCCAGCGCCGACTTTAACGCTGACCTAGGCGACAACACCAAGTTTATAAATCCAGAGTAAAAGTTATAGGCAATAGTGGGTTGAATAAAATATGTTTCTTGATCTTCCATTGTCTTCATTTATTTAAAAACGTTGTCTTCACTAGAAGTCTGAAAAACATCTTTCATTCAAGGAATATTTTTGTTCTGCAATAATTCGAACATATTTTCTATTTTCAGGTACTTAAAATCATATGAGTCCCACCTAGCAAACATTGCACTGAGTAATGTAGAATCTTCAAGAACAATAGCACAAATTCTTTATGACATTAATGATGGAACAACCAACAGGTGACCTGTTTGCAAGAGTGAAAAAGTGTGAATGTGAATTGTGTATAGTAATTAAGAAAAACATGTAAATTATTTAATGAAAATGTACAAATGTTAGTGTAGTAGGTTAAAAGCCTGTTGTTATTTTTATATAATTTACTAGGGTTAATGAAAGGCTTCTAAACCATGCAAATTGTTTGGACCTTAATCTTAAATAAACACTAAAATGTTTTCTATTTCTGTGCAATTTATTTTCGCAGTTATAATCATAACTTTGTAAATATTTTATGTATTTTGGGTACTTTTCCATTTTACATGTGATAGAAAGCACATATTTTTATTTATTTATCAGTATTATCTGAGGACGAAACATTTTAAAAAGACCTGTTAAATAATTTTCTTTTAGAAGCTTGTATTTTAGTAAATAAATAAATCTCTCTTTTTTAATGGTGGATTATTTATTATATATTTAAATTAATTAGATATTATGTATAATCTAGGTTTTGAGTTTTCCAAAAAAATCGTTTTTTATGAATTATTTAGAAAAAACTGTAATACTGCAAAATAGAATATTTCTGGTTCTAGCGGTGTATTTATTAGTTATTGTTTTGTTTTTGGATCCTACATATAATTTCAGGGTAGGTTTATGTCTAAATTAAAATAAGAAATGGTCCAAATACAACAGATTAAATATCAGGTTTTATTAGGTAGGCCGTAATAGGGGCTCATGGTATATATATACAGGGTGCCACAGATTCGAGTGCATGCATGGGGATCTCGGAAACCGTAAGAGATACGATGTCGGTTAAATTATGGCAAAGTTGCGCATTTAGGTGCCTAACAAAATGCCGAGTAGAAAGTTGTAAAATTCCGAGTACTTCCGGAGATATCCGGAAAAAAACGAAATTTGCTGATTTCGTTTTAATTTTTTTCTGACGTTATTTAAAGAGATATGGAAAAACAAAAAACACTTTCTCATGGCCACTTTTTAAGGTCTACAAAACAGCGTTGAGAGATTTTCCGTACGACGTTTCGTTTTCGTTAAACCATCATCAACTTTATTTTTCTAAATGCGGCACTCAATTGTTTATTGCATTTTTTTGAAGCAGTTAAAATTCCAATTACAATGATGAATAACACTTAATATTTTTCTGTTAAATAAACATATTTTCCATAAGAGACAATGAGTAAGACAAGGAACGCACACCATTTCTTATAGGGGCGTTCCATATTTGTTAATAAATATTAAGTGTTATACATTTTTGTAATTGGGATAATAAGAGGTTCAAAAAATTAAATAAAAAACCCAGGTCCGTATTTAAAAAAATAAAGTTGATGATGGTCTAACGAAAACGAAACGTCGTACAGAAAATCTCTCAACGCTGTTTTGTAGAGCTTAAGAAGTGGCCATAAGAAAGTGTCTTTTGTTTTTCCATATCTCTTTAAATAACGTCAGAAAAAAATAAAAACGAAATCAGCAAATTTCGGTTTTTTCCGGATATCTCCGGAAGTACTCGGAATTTTACAACTTTCTACTCGGCATGTTGTTAGGCATCTAAATGCGCAACTTTGCCATAATTTAACCGACTTCGTATCTCTTACGGTTTCCGAGATCCCCATGCATGCACTCGAATCTGTGGCACCCTGTACATATATATATATATATTTTTTTTTTTTTTTTTTTTTTTTTTTTTTTTTTGAGTGCTAAGATGGAAGCAAAATCCGTCGAGCATATATCTACTAGAGGCAGCCTTGTCGCTCGGCAGTAGGCGTGGGAAAGAGAAAAAACAATATAATCCTTCTCTCTCGTTACAACGAGCCAATGGTTGGCGAGGAGGGGCTGACCAATCAGCACGCAGAACGGGTATTTACACCTCCCACGGACCAATCAGCACGTTGGAGCGAGAGAGAAAGATTATCCTGTAATTCTTCTTTCTTCCTCGCACGCTTATTTGCACTGTCAAGAGGCAAGGCCCTCTCTGGCAGGTATATGCTCGAAGGCAAAATCACATCCATTTTAATATGGCAAGAATTAAACAACCTTAAAAGTGACAAAAGTATGCATTATATTTCAGAAATAGACAATGTGGCACTGCTTAAATCTCTAACCTGGTAATGTTTCGTTTAAATTATTTAAAGTTGCGCTTAACTTAATCCAGCTCAAAACAAACCATAATATTTTTTTTTAAATAAGGAAGTAACAGGTACATCTGCTAAAACCGAAAATATAAAAAAGAAATATTCATTATTAATATAGGCTGACTACACTTACAACGCACTGCGTTTTACTAACTTATCCTTCTTTTAATTCAGTTTATTTTTATAAATATAATGACACTCATAAGTAGTGTTCAGCAAATATTTTGGTTTTGACCACAATTGCCTTCGGCCAAAAAAGCCGAAGATTTAGGTGAAGCCCAAAAATTTGTATCCAAGTGCGAAAAACGGAGGAACAAAATTATTTCGATTCATTTGTGTGAGGGAAAGCAAGGCAGTCGAATCGGCCTAGACGCAAGGCCGGTCGAATTGGCCGACAGGCAAGGCCAACGAACCGTTGGCCCTGCGTATCGACCGATTCGACACACTATTTACACTTTTTTCTTTTTATGAAAGTTAGCATAATTAGGCTAATACTGGCAATAGCCAGGATGAATGTTTTTTTAGTTAATACATTTATTCTGTATTAGATCCAGAATTTATTTGAAAAATTCTTAATATTAAAATGAATATATTTTGGTATTTCAACATAAATAGTATTTAACTATATTTATATTCCACTTTTTACATTTAATAGTTTACTAATTTTTTTTATAAGATAAAAACAGCTTCTGAAAAAAAATAATTTGCAGGTTATTTTTATTCAAGGTACAGAATCTCTATTTGACTGAACTACATTGCATGCATGTGATCAACACAGAACACAACATGTTCTTAGCATATCCATCCTAACCATAAAACACTGTAAAATGTTTAAAATATTATGAATGAAAATAAACTGCATTTAATGTGTGTCTATTTTTAAATTGTGTTTTCTTCTTTTTTATTAACAGGGGACACCCATCTAAAAATATTTTACATTTTTTATATTTTCATTAGGTTCATTTATTTAAAGAAATAATAAAATATTTGTATTGTTTTTAGTTATATTGTCGCAAGGGTAGACTTTCCCTTCACAATTTACTAAAAGATTTAGATTTATTTAGAATTTAAAATAAATATATATCTTCTTCTGGAGAAAAGCCAAATAATTTTTTTCACTAACCCTCTAGGAGTGGTGAAAGCAACCCCTAAAATCTTAAATGGAAAGGGGGGTTGAGTGATATCTTGTTTTAAAGGCCATTTAATTGCCTTTTCAAAAGTACTATACGCGTCTTTTTTTTAGTACTTTCGAAAATAACAGGCAAAAAGTGATAATTAGTTACGATATGAAGAGTTGCGATAAAACAATAAATATAAAAACATTATTAGGTTTTTAAAATGTTCATTATTTTGTAGGCAATAATACAGCCTGTTATCAAATTTTTCTCTAACGTCTTGAAAAATTTATCAAATTTTTCTTTAACGTCTTGAAAAATTTCTACTCGTGTCTTCCGACATGCTGCGCTTATTTTTGCGAATAACGGGCAAAAAGTTTTGATTAGTTAAAATATTAAGAGTTGCAACGCGTAGAGGCGCAGAGGGATCGACGCAACAAGCTGCAGGTCGACAGACTGCATGCTTAAGATCAGATCAGTATATACTTCAATTCTTGATGAAACTCTTGTAGCTCGGGTTGAGCGAGGATGTCCGCAAGGGGAAGTTCTGTCCCCACTGTTGTGGAACCTTGTCATGGACGACTTACTAAATGTCCTTCAACTGGAAGAGCACCAAACATGGGATGGGATACGCAGACGATCTCGTCATTATGGCCCAAGGAAAATTTAAGAACACTGTTAGAGATAAAATGCAACAGGCCCTAAACGCAGTCACCAGATGGACGAGAAAGGAGGGACTAAACATAAACCCCTCCAAATCAGCCATAGTTGCCTTCACCAAAGGGAGAAATCTAGACGAACGGATAAATTTACATACCCAATCCGGTGTTGCCACATCGCTTTTGAGCGGCCGTGAATTTTGAGTATCTCGTCTTAACCTAACTTTTGTGTTTACGTGTTTGCTGGTGTTTACAAGTTTTTACTTATTTTTTAGTTTCACAAAATGGTATTAATTTTTTGTAATCTAATCCATTTATGAAACCAACTGTTAAAGAGTCTGATAATATCGGGGTCTTTTCCAATACGTATCCGCATTTTCACGTCTGAAATATAACTGGGTAAAATAAAAAGCCGCTTTGCTTACCAGAACTAACCATGACCGACCTTTTAGACAAATTCAAAAGCTTTTAGTTCTAGTTGGTCATGGTTAGTTCTGGTAAGCAAAGCAGCTTTTTATTTATCCCAATTATATTTCAGACAGACAGAATCTCAAAAAATTTGATGGCTTAAATTTATTAAATCTGGCAACACTGAGAACCCCCAAGTTTTTCCTAAAATTTAAAAAAATACACAATTTTTTCATTACAAACGTTTAAATTTGTAGTATCAAATTAATTTAGGAAAACCAATTTCAAATATCCCGCCATTTTCACCATGTCGATTAATCAACAAAAGTGGCAACACCGGAGCGGGTATGTAAATTTATCCGTTCGTGAAATCTAGAGGGCTTAGGACCCCTGAACCTACGAGGTGAAGCAATCAAGATTGTGGGAGAGGTAAAATATTTGGGTGTCATCATAGACTCTAAACTTACCTGGAACCAACATCTTCAGGAAACAAGAAAGAAAGCGGAGATGACTCTTATGTTAATCAGACGCTCTCATGGGAAAACATGGGGCCTTAAATCAAACGTGGTTTATTGGTTATACACCATGGTGGTAAGGCCTATGATCACTGGTATGGTGGACAAAAATGCGACAAAGAACTGTTGTTACAGAACTGGCCAAGGTACAGAGGCTTGTTTGCTTAGCTATAACAGGAGCAATTAAAACAACCCCAACAGCAGCCATGGAATGTCTCTTAGACCTTCCACCACTTAACCTCATAGTGAATGGGAGAGGCAAGAATGAGCTACTTCCGACTGCAACAAAAACCAACTGATGTCTACGCTAGTTTGGGATCCAACAACATAAAAAGTCAGGTTGGCGGCAACATCCTGGACGAGAGAATAGACCAGAGGATTCCCCAAACTCATTCAACAAAAACTTCGATGTAAAAATTCCAGATCGAAGTGAGTGGCAGCAACCCGATCTCCCCGGCACGGTTGGAGATATCATCTGGTATACGGATGGTTCGAAAACCGAGCAGGGAACGGAGCGGGCGTGTACAGTGAAATAAGGAATTCACAATTCTCCATTCCACTAGGAACAAACACACAGTTCTGTATTTCAAACAGAAATATATGCTTTACTGCACTGTGCAAAAGAAAATAACAGGAGGGCTTACAAAAACAAGCGGATCTCCATAATAACAGACAGCCAAGCGTCACTAAGGGCACTAGTAAACCCCAAGGTGACATCCAAGCTGACATGGGAATGCCAAAAAGAACTGGAGGTCCTGGGAGAACGCAAAAGAGTAACTCTCCTGTGGGTACCAGGACATTTGGGAATAGAAGGCAACGAAAAAGCGGATGAGCTAGCGAGACATGGATCATCCACATAATGTGGATCAGAACCTGCTCTTGGAGTGACCAAAACCACAGCACGAGGGCAAACCAGGGAGTGGATCCGAAACAAACACGAGGCATTCTGAGAAAACCTCAGTAGAGTAAGACATGGAAAAAGCTTCATAAGGGGCCCATCCAAAAGAACGAAGGAAGAACTACTAAGACAAAGTAGGAAAAGACTTCGCATAACAGTAGGGTTGCTAACAGGGCACGATAACCTAAAAGGACATCTACACAAGATAGGCTCATACAATGGGGACCCAAGTTGCAGATTATGCGATGAGGGGGAAGAAACAGCCTCCCACATACTGTGTGAATGTGAAGCGTCCAATCATAAAAGACAGACATTATTTGGGCAACCGAAAATGAGCCCACAGAAATATATCAACCAACCAGTTTCCGGATTATACAGATTTGTGGAAGGAACAAGACTAATGGGAGGTTTGGTATAAAAGACAATGGGAGATTAGGCACAAAAAGCCCAAGAGGCTGCGCTGCCTCCGGTAGTGAAAGACGGCTCCCTGGAAGAAGAAGAAAAAGAGAAGAGTTGCAATAAAACATAATAATTATAAAAAATACTTTTATTTAATATGAAAGTCTAAAAGTAGTAGTTTCTTCTTAAATTCTTCTCTAAAGTTGTAAAAAAGTATTTGAAAAATACTTGTGAAAAACAGAATTTAGAACACTTATTTCACAGCATTATTAAGTTTTTTGTTGAATTCTTCAATCGTTTCCAAAACCATTTCTTTTTAAAACTATATGTCTTAGAATTAGTGACTAAGTTTAAGGAAACCGGCTCTATTATAAGCAAAAAAATAAACAATACACGTGTTTTGAATAAAGCAGCACAGATAGTAGTTTTAGGCACCATGGTTGCAAAGCAAACCACCTCGCTGCATACACAGTGGCACGTGAAGTAGGAATGCCACATGAAACAGTAAGAAAGGCCCTACCTAAATTTCAGCCGTATAAAATTAAAATTATTCAAGAGCTTTCTGATGATGATTTTGATAGAATTGAATTTTGTAAAGTAATGACAAATTTAATAAATACTGACGAGTGTGCGTTTTTTCTTAATGAGCACCCCTTAGAGAAGCATATACACAATATCCAGAGAAGGTGCATGTTTGGCCAGGTATTCTTGGGAATCCTATGGTTGGACCTATATTCATTGAAAAAAAAACTAACTGTTGCATGATTTTGCAGGAACAGCTTATTTACTTCCAACAAGATGGGGCTCTACCTCACTACTTTCTCCCAGTTGGGCAGTGGCTCGCTAAATTTTTTTTCCATAGATGGATTAGTCAAAGGACCAATTAAATGGCCACCACAATTGCCCGACTAAACACCTCTAGATTTATTTCTCTGGCGACATCTTAGTCGGTTGTTTATAAAACAGCCTCAAAACATGGAAGATTTAAAAGCAAGAATAAGTGCAGCATGTCGAGAGACTCGAGTAGAAATTTTGCAAAGCGTTAGAGAAAAAGTTGCTAACAGGCTTATTACTGACTACAAAATAATGGACGTTTTAAAAACCTATTAAATTAAAGTATTTTTTATATTTTTTTATTGGTACTCTATTTTGCTGAATTAAAGTACGCCTGAGAGTGTTTAAATCCAACTTTCAAACGCGCGTGTTTTAAAGGTTACCATGATACATCAATCAAGAACACAAGAAATATATGAAGTCTAATATGACATTGCCAACCTTTAACCTCGAATTTTGGCACGTCAGGCATTTTAAAGAAAAAAAATATTGATCAGACATCAGTACTTTATAACGTCAAATAAAATATTACTATAACAAATGTTTTAAAAGGAATTAAAAAAATAGCTTAAAGTCAACAACCTGTCAACCATGGACTAGCCCCAAGGGTGGTAAACTTAACAAGGAGTGCTCGATCCCATTTAAGCCCATATACGCCAAATTAAATGTCAATTCGGTATTTATGACGTAATCGTTTTGCCTATTGTTTTGTTTACAAGTAGTATAAAGTCTTAATTTTACCAAATGGTATACAACACAGGTCTTAATAATAGGAGTACATCCGAATTAGTTTTTAAAAGTTGAATATTTAGCCAAAACTAGTAAAATAAATCTATTTCTGGGCAAAACGGTGACATCAAAACATAACCTATATCTGCGGACAAATAATAAAAATCGAGTACTCCTTGTTAAGTTTACCACCCTTGGACTAGACCTTCTCTATTACACGGGCATAGTTGTGATTCCAACTTAAGAAAGAGAGGTCCGAGGGAGAGATAAAGCTAGCCGGGGCAAAAATACATTTTTTAATAAAGAATTATAGTTTTGCCATATTTAAATTAATAGATAAATATATCTTCCCACAATTTTTTAATGTAAAATAAATGCAACTGTGATCAACATTAAAATACGAGGTTAATTAAAAAAGAAAGTCATATTCAAAGTGTCCAAGATAAGGACGGCCACTATGGAGATATCCAAAATGGTAAGAGATAGGTGGGTAGTTTAAATTTGACAAAGTTGCGTATTGGGAAGCCTCATAATATATCGTTGCAAAATTGAAGTTATATTTTGAACTTTCAGAAACATGGCGGAAAAACTAAAATTTTCGATTTTCGTTTTTATTTTCTTACGAGTTTATTTCAAAAGTTAAAAAAAAATCTAAAAATACATTCTCATTGAAACTTTTTGCGCTTTATCTATTGGCCAAGTCAAATATTTCTTACGACGTTTCGTTTTCGCTGATCCATCGTATTTTTTTTTTTTAGTTTTGCCATATTTAAATTAATAGATAAATATAAATACGGCCCTACGGACGGCCACTATGAGATTGTTTAGTGTTGCGTATATAATATATCTTTTAAGCAGTTTGCATTCCAATTACAATAATGTATAACACTTGATATGTTTCTGTTAAATAAACATATTTTCCAAAAGTGACAATGAGTAAGACAAGGAACGCACATGATTTCTTATAGGGGCGTTCCATATGTTTTAAGTAAATATTAAGTGTTATACATTTTTGTAATTGGGATAAGGGATTCAAAAAAATTTAATAAGTCATTTTTTCAAAAAGATTGATTACCCTATGGAAGGTTTCACGTAACTGTGTTGCCGAAGTGATGAATAAAAATAAAAAACTCAGATGGTATTCTGAGTATAATTGTTCCGGCTATTTTTTAGCACATTCTAGGTCTATTTTTTATTTAATAAACCACAGTCATCCTGTAAAGCCTATCAATAAATGAGCAGCATATACTCAATATTCACTGTTTAAAAGGGCCTTTCATTAAGTCAAATTTTTTTTACTGTTATAAGTAAAAAAAATTCTCATTAACAAAGATTATAGAATAATTTACCCTGAAAGACCAATAAGTTGGCAACAATATCAAAGTAAAAATAAATTCAGGATAAAAATTATTTTTATATACAAACTGTTTTTATTGAAACAATTAAAGATTCCAAGGATTTGTAACCTATTTATAGTCTTTGTTTTGTTTGTACATGAGTTTGCCTGACATAATTAGGTATAGTTGGTAGCATTTATTATTATCAGTGAAGAATCTGATGATCTTATTTTATTTAGTACAAAACTGATGGAAAATCATACAAATAGAGAAACAGCAATCATAAATTAAAACTCTTAATTAATATAAGTAATGTTGTAAAATATAAAAACAGCACACTAACAAAAACAGAAAAATATTAGCGTCAATTCAAATAAAAAAAAACAAACTATGTCAGTTGAAAAACAATCAAAAAGTATCCGTGTAGTACACCTACAGGTTGTAGTACGCTTTATCCACCAGCAGGCTTTTTACTTTATTTTCAAATAATCTTAACGATATAGTGCTTCTCAGAGACAGAGAGGTGATTGCAAAACTTACTTTTATAAAATATAAAAATTTTTGTAAGGAGGTAAGGGTCGTTTTTGGAATGGAAAGTGGGAGGTTATGATTTTTTCTAGTGTTGTAAATTGCCTCATTATGTGTACTGACATATTTTTTATGTGTGAGAACTACAGTTTCCATAATGAAGAGATATGGTAATGTGAGGATTTTATTTCTGATAAAAAGAGGTTTACAGTGATTTTTTATCAGAATTTTACCTTACACACCTATTTTGGAAAAAAAAGCAAGATTAAAGAGATGTTGGCTGCAGTATTCCCAGAAAGCTATTTCATAAGTTAGGAGCGATTCCGCAAATGACAAGTAAGCTGTTCTTGCAACCATACCCAGCTCATTTAAAACCATTCGAACAGCAAAGCAACCACTAGCAATTTTTTATTAAGATTAGTTACATGACTTACAAACTTCAGGTTGCTGTCAACATACACTTCCAAAAATTTAGTATCTTTTTGTTTTCGATGTAAATTTCAGAAATATCAAAAATGACAAAATTAAATTTAAATGTTAATATGTTTTTTTTTTTTGATATATTAAAAGCAAGATTATAATGACACCATTTTTTAATCCCAACCAAATCTCTCGAAATTGTTTCTTTTAATTCTTCCTCATTTTTATATTTCCATACAATAGTAGTGTCGTCGGCAAATAATATAAAAGCGCCGTCAATATGAATATTAGTTTAATTATTTAAATATAAAAGGAACAGGATTGGACCCAACACATCCCTCTGGTACTCCACAAGAAATCCATGATGGGTGAAACATTTCCCCCCTAAAATTTACCAATTGGAAACGTTTAAAAAGATATGATGATATTATCCAGTCATAGGACCTTCCAACAAAGCCATAACATTTTTATAAAACATAAAAAAATAAAAGAATTTCATGACTTACACAGTCAAAGGACTTAGAGCAGTCACTAAGCACGGCAAGCAATGGCATTGTTATTTAAACTAGAATAAACGTTTTTAAAGAAAGAAAATATCGCATCCCTTAAAACAAAAACTGAAAGAGACTTAGCAGCTTATGTTTGGTTAAATGGGCAATTATACGGCTTTTAACGTGGTTTTATATTATTTTAGAAATTGCCGGTAACAATAAGATAGACGAAAGTTGGAGGAACTGGCTCATCTTTATGTATTGGAATCACCAAGGCAATTTTTGAACAATCCGGAAAACAACTTTTGTGTGTAATGTAAAATATATTAGACACACTATTTTCAGGAAATAACCTAAATAAATACATTTATTTCTCAACAAAAAATTTACAAGCAACTAAGTACTTTAACAATTTTAGGATAATCCCTTCATTAATTGTGGACCAATACCCATTCTTGAAGCAATTTTCAGCTGAGATGCAGCTGCATCCCTTAATGAAAATAGATGAACCATTTCCATTTCTGATCTGGCTAGGGCAATTGCTTTATTAAACAGATCGATTGCTACTACCAAATTTCCCCTAAAACAAAAAAATAGAAATAGAATTATTTATTTTAAAATATTAAATTATTTCTTAGTCATAATTTAGCAAGCTCTTGGCTAAATACACCTCATGATCTTCATTTAACCCTTAGTGGCCACACGGGGTAACTAGTCACCCCAGGCTCAGAAAAAATAAAATAAGTGGTCCAAAACCTTTGAAATTAATACAAGTAACGACATCTGCCAGTACTAGACAAAAGTGAAATGTGACTCCATTAAATAGGAAGCCAAAAAACGCGTGGTGGTGCTTTGAGCGTTCGTTTTATCGGCGCGGCGTGGGGTAACTAGTTTCCACAGTGTGGCCGCAACCGTTGCTCGGAAATGAATTGAATCCTAAATATTGACAACAACCAAGAAATGGGTGACCTGTAAAAATTTTTCTTCGACCAAGCGCGGAGATGCATACAGTGCGACCGATGCGACCGTGTTGGATATTCGTCCTGTAAAATACCGATATGCGATGAACATCGGTTTCCTTTGTGCATGACGTATGTTGGTCAATAAAATAAGATTTTAAATAATTTTTTTTTATTCAAATATCCTAAAAATTATATTTTTTTCACTTTTATATGTGTAAATATGTATTTAGAAGCTTATAAAATACAAAAAAAATATGAATTGTATTTATATTCTATAGTTTTGTGGCGGATTTATGTTTCAGTGTGTTTTATTTGGGTTACTCGCCTTTCCACTTTTTGGAAAATGGGACCCTCTTGGTCCTGGTCCCGGGGTATACGGGCTGACCCTGTCCAGCCCTATTGACCCCTATGAACTTGCAGATCGCCTGCAACAAAAAAGAAGGGGGTTTTTTGGGGGTTTTCTTCTTTTTTGTTGCAGGCGATCTGCAAGTTCATAGGGGTCAATAGTTCTGGACAGGGTCAGCCCGTATACCCCGGGACCCGGACCAAGAGGGTCCCATTTTCCAAAAAGTAGAAAGGCGAGTAACCCAAATAAAACAAACTGAAACATGAACTGTATTGTTTTTCATTTTTCCCTCCAGTAATTTTGCAAAATAAATATACTTTTTAAATAATCGGCGGATACTGCTTTTATGGTAGTGGTATAAGTTGTGCGCAACCCTATAATTTTAGCTCTTAATATTGAAAAATGGCGGAGTTATGCAAAAGCCATTTTTGCTGAAATTTTACATATACTAATGTTTTTAGAACGCCATCTATAAACTGACCGATAAAAAAAATTGAAAATGTTGAAGAACTCTTCAATAAACATAAAGCAATCGATAAAAAGTCTTAAAAAACCATATAGGTTTTTCACCGTGTGGTGGCCGCTATGTGACCTGGCTGAGATGTGGCCGCTAAGAGTTAAATAAAACGACTTGAGACTTGATTCCCTGCATACAAGCAACAATTTTGTATGCATAAAAAGTAACTTTTTACTTCACATCTAATATACCTTTCAAAATTTCATTATGGTCTAAATATTTTGCTAGAGTATACGAGATATTTTGTAGTAGAATTCTAGTGGGTAATTCAAATTTGACCCTTACCATTAGGATTTCAGAAACTATAGAAGATACGAAGATGGTTAAATTGAAAAAAAGTTGCACATTTGTGGGACTAAGAATATGCTGTTTAGAAACTTTTAACATTTGCAGTATTTCGGAGCATATCTAAGAAAAACTTTTGGAAATCGTTTTTATTTTTTCCTTGCTCCATTTCAAATCGGATGTTGAAAGCCACCATTATCAACTTTATTTTATCTTTTGGGTGCCGTATTGGAGTTTTATGTATGTAAATAGTGCTCCTTTATCCGATTTCTACATCACCTAAGCGTCGTAATACCTTTACTTTTTAAAAACCAATTTTGAGAAATATCTCAATAATTTACCCCTTACAAACTATAACGGATTTTGGTTCCAACATAATGGAGCCCCTACACACAATACTAGAACAATTTATGCATATTTAAATTATGTATTTCCGCATAGGTATGTAATATGCAACCTATGAAAGATGCTACTGTATAAGACCTTTAAAATTAAACCATGACAAAATTTGGCATACGTAGAAGCCAATATATTTATAGGGATGTTAATAGTCCAATTGCAGGCATGAATCTATGTATTTAAGAGAAAGATCATCATTTTGAATATTTGCGTTAATATTTTTTGTATACATGATTTTTTAAATTATTTGGTTAAAGGTTTTTAGTTTTTAATTGTTCTTAATTGTTTTAAAAACACTAATATTTTTTAGTGTATTTATAAAACAAAGTTTCATTTAGCTGTAGATTAATCCCTTTGACAAGCAATTTTATTCATGACTAGTAAAAAGTGACACAATTATTTTAAATTATGTTATATGTTTCTATTAAATGTGTAATAAAGTTTCAATATTAAATCTGGCTTTCCTATATTTTAGTAACTCATTTCTACTTAAAATCTGTGCTAACATTCTTTATACAATAAAAACAAAGAAAAATCGCCGGAATCAAAGCCAACTAAGAAGATATATTTTTCGGATATAGATAAGGTAATATGTTAAAGATTGTTCAAATCAAAATAAGGACCACTATTTATCTACATAAAAATCCAATATGGCGCTCTTAAAAAAAAATAAACTCGATGATAGTGTAAGAGTGACGAAACGTCAAACGTAAAGTCTAAAAGAACTATTAAATAGGATGGAAAAAATGGCAATATAAATGTGCAATTTCTTTTAAAATCCGTTTTAAAATGGAGCCAGGAAAAATTAAACATTATTTTTCAAAATTTCGGTTTTTATCGGTTATATCGGGAAATACCGGGAATTTTATAACGGCACATTGTTAGTCCCATAAATGCGCAACTCAATTTAACCATCTTAGTATTTTCTATAATTTCCGAGAGCCTAATGGCGAGGATCTAATTTGAATTAACCTGAGTACATCCTAAATAGTTACTTAATATGAGTTATAGAAAATGCAAACTTATGTATAACTTCTTTTCTATAAAAAAAGTCCGATAAAAACGGTTTTATTTCATAAAAGTTTAGCCTACATCATCCACCAATTATAAGATACTAAAAACATAAATATTTCTCAAGTAACTCATAACTAGAGTCCGGATTAAAAACCATAAAAAAGTAAAAAAGGGCTTAAAAAGCATGTAATGTAAGGCAAAAAAAGAAAAAAAGTGAAATAAAAAATTATTGCTTATCTATAAAACACATAATAAAAAACATAATAAACAAACATTAAAATAAACAAAGTATTTAATGAACAAACAAAACAAAAATATTACTTGTAGAAACAAACAATAACTAAATGCTGATTTAAATGTTCCATAGTAAAGTTCTGTCTTCATCACTTAAAATGTTTTGTAGTCGGAAAAACTTCTTCCAACGTCCACACTTGTTATGGGCGTTTACTTAAATTTGGCAACCACATCTAGGTTTTTTGTAACTATTTGTCAGTACTTCCTGCCAATACCAAAGCATTTTTTTAAATTTTTGAAACCTTTATTCACGACAGAGGTTTGTTTATCTCAATTCGCGTTGATATAAGATTGTGCGTGGTCGATAATAATATACTTTGCAGTAGAAAATATCTTAAAAAAGCTGTAAGGAAGCACAAACCATAAAATAAGCATAAAATAAAAAAAAAACAAAATAACCATTAAAAACAGTGCCTTTTTGGCATTTTTTTTGCCTAATTCGTCAATATTTTAAGTTATCTAATATTTGCTTGTTATATTTACAAAAAGCATAATGCCATAAAATCCGGACTCTACTCATAACAACCACAATCTTATTTTTTAAATAAATATGCGGCAAATCCTACCTTTGAACTTCTACTGTTCCCAAAGTTTCATAAGCAAACTCGCACTTATCATCAATTTTAATAGCTTGTCTCATAAGCTGTACGGCATTTTCTATTTCCCCCTTCCACTGTAACAAAAGTAACCCTCTATGAACGTAAACTGATGCATTATTTTGATCAATCTTCAATGCTTTTTGGTATAAGTCTTCAGCCTCTTGGAATTCTTGTCTTTCTGTTTGTACCTAAAAATATTATTTTTATTGCCTTTTTAAAAAACGGCCAAGAAAATTTTACTTTAAAGAAATTTTAGTTGAAATTTTAAGTTAATACGCTAGAGGGTGTAAGTCAAAAAAAGAGGTAGAATAAAAAATCATGTAAGCTGAAAACTTTCTAAGATTTTTTCATTAAATTAATATTGCAATTAATTTTGTTCGAACGCAGATCTATACTGTACATATGACTGGAAAAATATGTTCGAATTGATATATTTTTTAATAATACACCTAGTGTTTTTTTCCATATATTAGTTCTTTTTTGTATTCTTTTGTAATTCCCAACAATGTAACAAACAACAAAATAAATTTCACTACTACATTACGGAAAATCCAAGAATCGTACCACAAATGGACTACAAAAAACAATTTTTAACGGTCAAACGTATTTCGAATTTTTAACAAACGATTTTCCTGCCTGGTTTTTGCCACTAAATATACAGGAACAAAATTTATGGTTACAAGATGCAGCCCCAGCCCATTTTTCGCGACAGGTTAAAGCTTTGTTAGATAACGCTTGCGAAAATTGTTGGATTGAAAGAGCGCGACCAGTTACAGGGTTCCCACTAAAATTCCTAAATCGAATTCCCTGACATTCCCTGACTTTCCAGGTCTCCTTAAGCAAAATTTCCATGACTAAAAAAGAGCTTACCGTAAAAGTAAATTGATTATAATAGTGTGAATTTTTCTCGGAATTTTTAGACTCGATCCCGATAAGAAAGATGATCTAAAATATTTCTGGAATGATCTCTGGACTGGAAAAAAGGAAAACTAATCTAAAACCACATGCTGAAAAAATATTAAAGGTTTTTAATTGAAGTGCTTTGATTTTTGTCCCATTTTGGGGTAATGAAAAATAAATTTCTATTCTTGACCATGTGCTGAATGAAATTTTAATATTGTATTGTAACTACTTAGTGCGTAAGAGGCCGAACTCGCAGCGCGGCTGGTTTACGATAAATAGATTTTACGTAAACAACTTCTTTATTATCACTCAGTCCTATCTTCATATGCTCATTCTAAAGTATAATTAAAAAATACATTTAATATTAAAGCACAGTTTATTACCTGCTTTAAAAATTAACAGCTTTGTAATGGTTAATAACAAGAACATAAACATTTGAAAACTTTAAATTTAAATAATAACATAATATTCTTGAAATTTCTACAGTCACAAATATGAACCGTGTATAGTTAAAAACGTGCATTAACCGTTCCCAAAAAACGTATGGTCTTAGCTCACAAATTACTAAAAAGAAAAAACAATTAGATAACAGAGCACTAAAAGTTTGGAAAGTGCTTGTCATTAACTGAACACATATAAAAAAACCTTTTAGCAGGGTAAGGTATTATTTTTTAACAGGGCAACCCTCGCATTAATTTCTGCGAGTTTGGAAGCACAATCAAGATTGATTATCTTTTTCTTATTTTCCAGTTCCTTTATTTCGGCCTCAAGTTTTCGTTTTTCGGATTTTTTATTTTTTTCCAAATTTTCCAGTGATTTTTTTCCCCTAGAGCTTGCTTGTATTTTCGATTAGAGCAACGACAATAGCTTAACATTTCCTTTGTTACTATTATGTTTGACACTCCGCCACATTTTAAAATTGCGTCATAAACTGTTCTTTGAGCAATCAATGACTTTTCTTGTAAATTTTCTACTAATAAAGTTTTATTAATTGAGAACCCTCCTTCAACAAATGCATTTCCATGGAATAAAATCAGAACTATTTTTATTACAGAAAATAAATCTTCAAATTCCTTTTGTCCTTAAGTTTCTGACTAAAATAGGAATCCAGCCTAAATTCGTTTTTGTAATCAAACTGTTCGGACCTTACAAAATTATAATACTGCACTCGAGCTTTTTCTGCCACATTTGAACTTATGATATTTTTATCATATAAATTCTTTTAAAACAATTTTAAAATATTCACAACTGTTTTCTTTGTTTATTGCTATTATATTTGGATTAAGAGAAGAAACTGCCCTCAGCATTTCATGTTTTAATCCTCCCCTATCTATAATTTTTGAAATTGTAGCGGTCAAAAATTTTTGACAATCTTTACGAAATATCAGTTTGTCCGCTTCTTTGACTTTAAACTTTCTTAAAAGTTTCTCACAGGCAAAACCACAGTCCAATTGTTCTAAAGGTAAAAATATTAATTTATTCTTAAGATCTATTTTAGCCACTAACAACTAAAAGCAAATTCAAATCGCTATACAAAAAAGGTACCAGAGGTTCATTGCTTTGGAATTTTGTTAAAAATGGTTCCAAGAATGTGGCAATCATTTCAAAAAATGCTATTTTTGCTGGCATTAATGGATCTTGTAATCCACTGGCTACATTCTTAACCGAGTTGGTTTGAGGTGTTTAACAGATGGATCACCATAATATGCTTTTAACTGGTCATATATTTGTAAAGCCCTGTTTGCTGCCTTAGAACTTTCTACCCAACGGGTCTGGCAAAATTTTAACGGAAAAAGAGAGGCGCCAGTTAACCCTGCAAAGCAGAAAACAATTAAACAATTACATAGATATTTTATTGGAATATTTCAAATTACCTATAAAGTCACTTCTCCTAGCTGGTGAATCCTTAAAAAGCCAATATATTCCCGTTAAGAACCCATTTACATTCCACCCACTAGCTTTGTGGCCACTTTGAAAAGCTCCATGTACCACATGAAGTCCACATGTTCCCATATCAAGAAGAGCTTCCTTATCGCCTAAATGTTCTTTTAAAAGTCTATTTAGTTTTAAATTGACATTTGGACCATCCATAGAAATATGAATCATTTTTTTTTGGACTTAATTCTAGTGTTTCCAGTCCTCCAATCAAATGCTTAAGTAAATTATCAGCCGTAGGGCGACCATTTATAAACACTGAAGTCAAATATCTTGTTTCTGTTTGGTTTGTTATATCATTGAAAAAGCGAATAGCAAGATCCATTTGCCCTTTTTGTGATATTTTGTTGAGAGATTCATCAAATGAAATCGAGAAATGATTTAGAGTTTTATAGTATGTTAAAAACTCATTTTTAAAATATTCAGCCAGACCAAAAATATATAAATATGAAGCTTTCGTAGAGCCCAATCTCATTCTCCTTGCAACATGTGAGTCCGGAAACATTATAGAAAATAATGGTACAGTTTTATCAATGCTATTTATTGTATTGTGAGTTTCAATTATATGTAGCGTCCATAAAATTTCAGCTTTTAATACGCTGGCATCTTCTGTAAAAAATGAAAGTGAACTTTCTGCATTTTGGGATGTCTTATCCTGGGGCCGACAAGCTGTGGAGGTAGTTGCATTCTGTTTCGCACTCAACATTACTACTCGTGTGACAAAATTTGTTCAATAAAGAAATATTAGAAGACTGTCCAATACTCGACGCTTTTTTGTGAGAAATTGATTTTATGTAACTAATAATAGCTTGCCGTCCCATATTACTTAAACTACAATTCTTTTTGCAGATTAAGCATCGAAATTTGGTATGGCCTGACGGAACACTGACTATTATATTTTTAAAAACTTTTTCAAGTAACCAGGTGTCTTGGAAATAAGTTTTTTTTGGTGGCATAATTGCAATCTGTAAAACAGTATTTGAAATTTACAAACAACGCCAAGATATTATAAAATATTACAACACTTACCAAGAATAATATAATCGAGCTCTAATCAACAAAAAACGCTAATATCACAAAAATAAAAGTCCATTTGCCATAATACAGTTAATAAAAATTTAGATATTAATATCAAAAAATATAAAATAATTATTAATACGCTCAAACGTGCCGCATGCTGCGCAACCATTGCGCAACGCATCACTGAAATTAAAACGTTCCATTGTCAAAAATCAGATCTATCCATATCTGCCGTCCTTTTACGCTAAATACATCAGAGTCCACACACAAAAGAGATAGAACTAGAACGAGAGTTTCAAATCACAAATATTTTATTAATTTTATAACCTGGTCCAAACTATCTCTCTCTGTCTCTTATAAGCATGTAAGCACGAATGGATTTATCCTTGTTTCTCAACTATTCATTTGATGTCGGACCGAACGGCCCACGATAGGTAAGACCGAGCCGGAATATTTTCAATTTTGTTATGAAACGTAATTATTTTATCGATAAAACTGAAACGGATTATTTTTAGTTTTGTTCGGAAATGGAATTATTTTTTTATCTAAAACTGTAATTTTCCAGGTTTTTAACTAGTTTTCCCTGACATTCCCTGACCACTTTTGAATTCCCTGACATTCCCTGACTTCCCTGACTTTCCAGAAAAGTGGGAACCCTGAGTTAGAAGTAGAGATGTTAAATTTCTGGAAATTTAAGATCGCAAATATTCACGAACTTATTTTTTTTACTATCATACATAAAAGGGCTTTAACTTAAGCTTCCTCCTTGAGTTATTTTCGAGAAATAACCAACAGAAAACAAAAAGTAATTAATGTTTTTTTTCTCTTAATTTTTGCCAACAGATTCTACAGACAAGACAACGTAACAATATGTAGTTAAAAAACAGACAAAACAAAACTACTTTTGTATACAAGTAAAAATAAACACCATACAACTAAACGCATTCATTAACATTTTAATAATCATTTACTAAGGTAAAGTTTAAAAACGGTTCCCTAGAACACCAGCACCATCTTATTTTACTGCAATTTGAGGGCCATTTTTGTAACACAGAAATTGTGCTCCTTATCTTTAGGCTCCATGCTCAGAAACAAATAACACATTTTTGCTACGTAACTAAAACATACCGGTATCACAGCATAACTAACAAAGGGCAGCACGATTTTATAAATTGGCGAAAAAAAAGGTCATTTTTCTCGCACAGGTTCAGCCGGCATTTTGCTGGGATATGATCTGTCTCCTTTATTTGAATTGTAATCGTTTTGTGTGCGTTTCTTTCATGTTTTGTGCTTAAAAATGTCAAAGGCGCCGCCAGGGAGAAATTGTGCATTTATGCCACAAGTAAGTATGTTACATGATTACCTTTCAAAAATTTGTTAAAAAAAAAATAAAACAATTATGGGATTTCCCCACAGCCCAGTCACCCCAAGGAAGGCATAAATGTAGGAATATATTCCTTCGCTCGGCTTACTGTTCGTAAGCCATCGGTAGTGATCGTGGGTTTCGAGGAAGACGAGCGCGCTTTACTTCTACCATATCAAAAATTATAAAAAATTTGTTAATAACTTCTATGTAGGAATAAAAAATTATATTAGTAAACAGATGAAAGTTATGAACTTTATATTTTCCGCTCAAAATGCTTGCCGACGAACGAAGAGAGCCGACGCGACGCGACGAGCCGAGTTATGTATTCCTACATTTATGCCTTCCTGTCACCCCATTTCCAATTGAAAGATGTCAAAGGCAGATGGCGCTTCAATCATTGTTGTTGCAAAATGACCTATTGTGCATACAACAGGCGCAATTTAAAAAAAAAGAACAATACGCGATCAGTTACGAAATCAGCAAGTAAGATGGAGATAGCGGCAGAATAATCGACGCGTTTAAAACAATTACACCCTCAATGCTCCGAGATGTCGAAATATTCAAGGCAAGAATAAACAGACGCCTTGTACAAAATAAAAGACATTTTGAACATCTTTTAAGGTAAATAAGCTGTTAAAATTATTTGTTAAATAAACATTGTTATTTTTGGATGGCTTCTTTTAATACTTTATTAATGAAATGGCCATATTCGCAGTTTTTGGTAAATATCTTGGTAACGGTCCAGAATTTTCATACACTTGTACTAGAGTAATTTATTTGTATTTAAATTCTGCATTGGATGGAGGAAAATAACGTATGGGATAATTATTTAAACATCCTAGGAAAAACAGGTTTAAAAGTTGTCATTTAAAAAAAAAAAAAATTGACATCCAGTATTAAATAGAAAAAAACTATTTATTGTCAAAGTATTGTTAGACCTCTTGTATTAAAGTGCACACTATAAAGCTCGAACAAAACAATTCTAAGGCCGGTTTTTTAATGTTTTTTTCCAGGCGTGTAAAACATTATAAAATAAAATTTTGAAAATTAAAAAAGGACACGAAAAAAAACTAAAATGTGCCAAAACATACAGGGTATACTACTAAAAAAAATCAATTTTATATCGTCATACTGTTTTGGACCAGTCTGCATATACTAAACTATTTTTCCCAAATACAGTGATATGTATGGTATAGATCTGCGTTAGAACACATTTCCTAATCTAATTGGTATAGAACCTTTGGAAGACTGTCGCAATTCTGCAGGATCCTGTATAACAAAGGGGAAGAAAGAGGAAAACATAAAATTTTAATAGTTTAAAAAATATTGACCCATTTAAAACGCTTTTAAAATTGTTATCTTTAATGAATAGTAGAAATAAAAAATTAAAATGTATAACTGATGCGAAAAGTTTTAAAAATATTTGAAATATTTTATTTCTTTCTAAGCATTTTTATTATCACAACAAAAAAGTAAACATCAGTTTGTATTAAACAGTTTTTATTATTAGCCGAGTTATTATTTATTTTTATGTAGATATTTCTTTTATTTCTTATAATAAACAGATTTTCACTGCTTCTATACGAAACGCAATATTTAAATGCATAGAGGGAGATAACGTTCATTGAAACTGTTTGCTTAAAAATTCAAAAACCTATATTTGGGAAAAATATTTCGATGCGGTCTTTATTTATTATACCAAAAACATTATATCTTCAAAGAAATAAAAGATAAACTGACATTATTTTTTTTAAATGAAATAATACCGTGTTGGAACGCTCTTTTAAAAATAAAGTTAGCCGTGCTAATTATTTGACATTTGCATTAAGCATTGCAATTTAAATTTTAAAAATCTCTCAAGACCCCCAAAAAATGGAAACAACGAAACTTCAATAAATACTTAAGAATGTCAAGTGACATTTTTTGTGTATCTTACACTAGAAATACAAAATATATTGACATTTCATTTCTTTATATATTTTTTATCATTTAAAAAATTAGGTCAGGTTTCATCTCTAGTAAACCAACTTTTTTTTATTGTCATTATGGAGCTTATTAAAAATCCCAATTGATATGTTTTTTCATTCTTTTAAAATCGTTTTTGTTTCATGCTAGGAAAATAGTTTCATAGTCTTTACACGGTTTAACCCTACACTCTCTGCCACTTAGAAGATTAAAAATAATTTGGTTATATAGACTGAAATATAAACACAAAAACCCTAAATGCGAATAAATTATTGTATAGACCAAGTAGTAGTGTTAACTAATAGTGTTGAGAAATATTGTGTATTATAGAAACTTTTTTTACTTGAGCAAATAGAATATATGTTTCGGGGCAGCTTGGAAACTTCTCTATAGCTTTTCTAAAATCTTCCAAACTCTTCATTAGTAAGTCAACGTCCTGGGACTGCATAGCATGTCTGTAATCCGTATAACATTTTTGCACTACTGCGATCGGAAACTTTGGATTTAGTTCAACAGCCTTTTCAAAATCTTTACGGGCTTCATCTGTTTTTTCCATTAATAACTTTACCTGACCTCTGTGATGAAACACATCTATAACAATAAAAACGGTTGATATTAACAAAACAATAATGTATTGTACAATTAAATGTTTAATTAAAATTGGTTTAAACTATTTTTTTGAATAAATGACAATTATAATTGTATATTCTAAAATTTGTAACAAACAATGTATTTACATTTTGGTAATAATTTAAGTGGTATTTTTACTTATTAAGATTTACTTCTAAAAACCGTATCAATAGGATAATAACGTCTGTTTAAACTTGAAAGGTGATATAATAATTTATTGTTTATGTTTTGTTTTTAAAATAATCAATAATTTAGTAATAGTATTTTAAAATATGTTTAATGTAGTAATTTTTTATTCGTTGGGACATCAATTTGATTTGCATAATATTTTCGTCATAACCGTTCTCTTTCTTCCGGTAACAGAGGTTATATAAGCCACAAAACTCTTGTAATTTGGTCATGTTAAAAGCCCAAGATAAACTAATTTGCTAGACTAGTAAAAAGTGAATCTATGATCTTTTAGTTTAGAATAAGTTATCTACTGCAGATAATAATTAAATTTGTTTCTAAATTGGCTAAATTTTTGAATTTTACGTAAACGTTTTCATTATTTAGTAAAGTTATGTTTCTTAAAAAAATTAAATAAATTTTCTAGAAGCCATTTTGGGCATCTTATAATAGGTCTTTCTTTTGTTTCAGCACACCTGGGATTTTTTTCTTTCTCTTTCCTTTTCTTAAGACTGCTTTCTTAAGCTTATCTTGGAAGCCTGGACGGTTTTGTTAAACATCCTAATTTTATGGGCATGTCTTCTTCTTCCCTGGAAGCCGACTTGATTCACTACCGGAGGCAGCGCAGCCTCTTGGGCTTTTTGTGCCTAATCTCCCATTATCCTTAATACCAATCCTCCCATTAGTCTCGTTCCTTCCACAAGTCTGGATAACCCCGAGACTGGTTGGTTGATATATTCCTGTGGGCTCATTTTCGGTTGCCCAAATAATGCCTGTCTTTTGTGATTCAATGCTTCACATTCGCACAGGATATGGTAGGCTGTTTCTCCCTTCTCGTCGCACATTCTGCAACTTGGGTCCCCAATGTATGAGCCTATCTTGTGTAGGTGTAGGTAGGGTAGGTAGGTTTAAAGTGAGTGGGTATAACACCCTTCCACCTCACACCTTTTTATATTTCTCCCACCAGGTCCACACTCCTAATAAATCTGATGATCCTGTTGGGAGAGAGATCTTTCACCTCCCCCGGCAACAAGGTGTCATTGCCGAGGATTGCGAATCTTAGTCGTGCCATTGCTGGACACGAACACAGTATGTGTTCTGCCGATTCATCCCCCTTCATGCACATGCGGCACTCGGCGTCTTCCGCTAGGCCGATCTTGTACATGTAGTATTTTAATCTGCAGTGTCCCGTGTACAGTCCCACTAGAGTTTTAAGGTGTACCCTTGATTGTTCCAGTAGTTTGACAGTACATTGTTGGTTCGGTGGGCTTATGAAGGCCTTCGAGTGTGTCCAAGCTGATATGAACTGCTTGGCCATTCCATAAGATATACCGATGACCGGTTCCGGCACTGTGAATTTCGTTTCCGCCCCCCTTTTGGCAAGGAGGTCTGCGGATTCATTACCCTCTAGGCCGGTGTGTCCAGGTATCCACAGTAGTGTAACCTTATTGATTTGACCCAGTTTGGTCAGCGCATCCTTGCAATTCCAGACGGTTTTCGAATTGCACCGACTGGATTCAAGAGCCTTAAGAGCTACTTGACTATCGGAGAATATTTTAACTGTCTTACGTGTGCAGTGTCGATCAACCGGCGATCTAGCACACATCTCAATAGCAAATACCTCCGCTTGAAATATGGTTGCGAGAGTGCCCAGGCTAAAGGAGAACTCTGCCCTCGGCCTCTGTCCATATATTCCAGCTCCAACACCGTCCTTGGTTTTGAAGCCATCGGTGTACCAACAGATGTCAGCCCGGAGCAGGTCGTAACGTTAGGTAACCGAATAAATAATAATAGAATAGAATAGAATAGAAAACTTCTTTATTTCAAATTACAATAATATATCAATTATGAATAATAGAAAATGAAATTTCATAGGAAATAGCAGTGAGAAAAGTAAGGCAATCTTAACTATCTTTTAGATGATTTCCACAATGTTGGTGTATTTCTGTGGATTATTAAAAAGAAATAAGGTTTACATTTAGGTACTTTTATTTCATTTAATAATTTAGTACATTCTTTTAAAGGATCAAAATTAATAATTACTGGGCAGACCAGGCAAATTTTAATATATACAGGTCCCTCTAATTGAATGAAAGAAAGTACAATTTTATGTTAAAGTTCCTTTTTGCTTTTTCTGTATTTGTTTAAAAAGAAATTAGATTTTTGGTTTCTTAATCTTACATTATCAACTTTTTAAAGTCGACATACTGTAGACATATGATATTTAACGGATACTGTTACAATGGATACCTAGGTACAGAGGTTACTAAACATTTTTAACCACTGTTATTCTGTCTCATGAATGTTTGTTATAAGTGAAAGGTATATGCCTAAAAAGCAGTTATAAAAATGTTCACTTTTTAATGTACTACCAGAATCTTAGGATTAGATTAAACTCATTTACACTATCTTGCCCTTTTTTTATCACAAAATTGGTGATAAGCACATGAAACTATCATACAATGTTTAAAATTTATTTTAAAAAATCGTGTTTTTATTTATTAACAAAGATTTTTGGTAAAAATACAAAACTCCCAAAAATATCGACCATTTAAATAGAAGGCCGTAAAGTGGCGCCATCTATTCTTTCCATATTATATCAAATGATATAAAATTCAATATTACATAATAATTTTAAATATTCTATAGTAGTATCGTTTAATAACCAACAATTTTGTGCAAAACATAAAAAAAAAACAGTGAATGTTTGAATTTGACATTTGATGCTGTCAACTTTATAGATAGTCACAAAGAATTATGAAAGTCCGGCCCTGACCTACTATTCATTGCGCAAACTCCGCGGGGCCAATCCTCCTATTCCCGCTGCCCTGCACGCCTGGATAATTTTGTTCTACAGTATTGGGCTTCCATACACCTTTTAACTTCCTTGTCCTTCCTTCGCTTTTTTTGGATGGGCTCCTTATGAAGCGTTTTCCATGTCTAATTCTACTAAGGTTTACCTAGTATTCCTCGTGTTTGTTTCCGATCCATTCCCTGGTTTGACCTTGTGTGTGGTTTTGGTCACTCCAAGGGCAGATTCTGGTCCAAAGTATGGTGTGGATGATCCCTGTCTCGCTAGCTCATCCGCTTTTTCGTTGCCTTCTATTCCTGAATGTCCTGGTACCCAAAAGAGAGTTACTCTGTTGCGTTCTTCCAAGACAGTGACGCTTGGCTGTCTGTTATTATGCAGATCCGCTTATTTTTATAAGCCCTCCTGTTATTTTCTTTTGCATAGTGCAGTAAAGCATATATTTTCGTTTGAAATACAGAACTGTGTGTTCCTAATGGAATGGAGAATTGTGAATTCCTCATTTCACTGTACACGCCCGCTCGATTTCCCTGCTCGGTTTTGGAACCATCCGTATACCAGATGATGTTTCCAACCGTGCCGGGAAGATCGGGTTGCTGCCACTTACTTCGATCTGGAACTTTTACCTGGAAGTTTTTGTTAAATGAGTATCGGGGAATCATCTGGTCTGTTCTCTCGTCCAGGATGTTGCCGCCAACCTTTTTATGTTGTTGTGTCCCAAACTAGCGTAGACACCAGTTGGTTTTTGTTGCAGTCGGAAGTAGCTCATTCTTGACTCTCCCATCACTATGAGGTTAAGTGGTGGAAGGTCTAAGAGACACTCCATGGCTGCTGTTGGGGTTGTTTTAATTGCTCCTGTTATAGCTAAGCAAGCAAGTCTCTGTACCTTGGCCAGTTCTGTAACAGTAGTTCTTTGTCGCATTTTTGTCCACCATACCAGTGATGCGTATGATATCATAGGCCTTACCACCATGGTGTATAACCAATAAACCATGTTTGGTTTAAGGCCCCATGTTCTCCCATGAGCGCGTTTGATAGATGGGGATGTAGTTGCTGACTGATCTCAGCATATTTGGGTTTTGGACTTTAGTGTCATACTGCACGAGCTGAGGCTGTCTCGAGGCAGTTAATTTGGAAAGCTGATGTGTGTGTGTGTGTGTCCTTAAAACTATACCCTTTTGGCCAGTTTAAGATAACCTTTTAAAAATGGTTTAATCATAGTTTGCTATAATAAATCTTACCAAATATTAAAATTTTGTTTAATTCCTAGTTTACCCAATTAAGTCAATCCAAAGGTAGTACAAGACCTTGGATATAATCTATAATATAATATCTTATATTACTTGTACTGGCGCCCTATTAACATCAAAACTAACAGATTATAGATTATATCTCGACTAGAAGAGGGAGCATATGCCGATAATAATCAGCGAATATCTTCCAAACGTAGGGCTATTGAGCTTTGTGCCCATTGACACTTTTAATCGGGATCAAAATAGACAACATACCGCAATTTTAAAGGCACCGGATTTCCATACGCTCGGAACGGGGTCCATTAGCATATAATAGTTTTATCCACTTTACAAAATTTATAACATAGAAAATTCAATTTAAATTATCCATTTTTTTTGTTTAATAAGGACAAATATTGTTTAAAATTTTTTTGGGGTAAATTAAATTTATCATATAAAAGCGTTTTTGTTTACCCCACATGTTATCAACATCTTGTATAGATACCGAAACTAAGTACTTACGTAATATTAACTGAGCTCATTACAGTTTTCAAAAGTTAATAACAAATATAATTAGAAAATAGGTAACTATATCCTACCTGAAATATCAGGACCCAAACTAGCAGCCTTTTCAAAATCTGTGAGACACTCATCTAACTTTTCAGTTTGCATATATATTGATGACCTCTTTATTAATGCATTAACTCTAATTTTCGTATCTGCCTCCTCCGCTTCTATAATGTTCGTCAAATCCTCAACTGCTTCTTTAAATTGTCCGGTGAGAAAGTAAAACGAGGCCCGCAGGGAGATTGATTCAATTTTAAAGTTTGACTCGGCTTCACTTAAGTTTAATTCTTCTGTGCAGGCAGGAATAATTTCATCATACTTTTCTGTCGCAAACGCCAGCTTGGCTTTTAAAAATCCTAAATAATACAATATATTAAGGTAAAGGTTAAAAGGTGAAAGTTACGTTAAATTATTTAGACTTTACTTTAAGGTTCCAATTTCATTTAAGTTCTAACTTTATCCTCTGTATTCACTAGAAAAGTTAACATTTTTGCATCTTGGCAATACAGAAATAATAAATGGGATAATTGATATAGGTAAAATATTGTTCAGTAATCCCTCGTATAAAAACACAAATCGTCTTTTTTTACTTTTTTATTAAAAATCAGGTTTACAATGGAACGTAACCATGGTAACTGTTTAGCTATCTCTTTAACTGATCACTAGGACGAAAAGTGAAAAAGGTTGGTATAGTGTGAAATAAGCTGAAAAAATTCTTTTAAAACAGAATGCAAGAACAGTGCAAAATAAATGACTGCAGAGCCTTCGGGACCCGTGGTCAATGGAATAAGGAAAAATTAGGGTAATTTATTCAAATAGGGTATTGAACTATTAAACTCTTCAGAATTTTTCACAATTCTATGAATCAAAAACATGTGTGTAAAGCCCGCAACGTTGCTTCCTCCAAGGTTTTGATCATCTTGATCTAATCGGTCTTGATTGTAAAATGAAGCGAAATTTCACTGTTTGTATTTTTTTTTTTTCAAGTAGAAGGAGGGTCAAATCCAATTTGATTTCTTTTTTTATTTGTTAGTATATGTTGGTGGTAAACCACAAATAATAATAATTGTAATTAACCAACCCTTTTATTTCTACGCAAAAAAAAAATTCTTTTGAAAAATCCCTAATTTTGACTTCAATAACTCTGATTAGGTTAAAGATAAAAATCTGAAATTTACACAAATTGCTGTTCTTACGTTTAATATGTTTGTAGACCATTTAAAAAAATGTTAAGTATTTTACTGAGAAAAAAGTTGTAACGCCTTAAAAATGACGAAGAATCAGTTCAAAGCGATATATTTTGACACACTAAAAAAGCTGCTAGAGCTTTTATATTGCGCTGTTATACCTAATTTAATATGTTAATATTATTATGCTCTATGTTGTTAAACAACTGTGTAATAATTCATCTGCTGGTTTCATGTTATGCCAGCCTTTGAACCATGTCTGAACAAGATACTATCTAGTTAAGATATGCCTGGTGTTTTCTAAATTTTGATGGTGGAAATTACTTTAGAATAAGCCCTCATAGTCCAATAAATGAAGGGACACAGCTGTAAATAAATCTGTACAGTTTTCCTTTGTGGCGCAATTCTTAGATGCTTTCGAGCGAAAAAAAGTTTATCAACATTAACAGGTGGGAAAGGGTTGAAAATGGCCCCTCAAGGCCCGAAAAATGGGTTTTCCCCTAATATCTGCCAAAATATGCGAATTGGAGAATTTTCTGTGTCAGGCGATCTGTCAGTTCACAGGGGTCACGAGGACTGAGCACACTCAGTCGCTATACCCAGGGACCGGGACCGAAGCGGTCCCGTTGTATAGAACCTTTCCAGCGAGTAAACCCCACGAGAACTTGTAAAAACCTAAAGCATAATACTATATTAAATTAAGTATAAAAGCGCAATATAAAAGCTCCTTCAGAATTTTAATTTTTAGCGTGCTGAAATATATCGCTGTAAACTGAGTATTCGACAATGTTAAGGTGTTATAACTTTTTTCGCAATATAATACATCACATTTTTTAAATTTTCTAGAAATATATGCGTAAGAATTGCAATTTGTGTAAATTACAGATATTTATATCCAACGCAATAAGAGTTATTTAAAGTCAAAATTAAGGATTTTTCAAAAAAAAGAATTTTTTTTTAATTCATAAAAATTTAAATGTTGGTTTATTACAATTAATATTATTTCAGTTAAAAATTTTAAAAATTGCTTTTAAGTCTTGAAATGTAGAGGAAACATCCTGAAAAGTTTCATTATTTTTAAAAATGTTTAAGCAACCAACCTTGGACCACATAAAATGGAAGAACCCCCTATATAAACCCTCATCCAACTCCGCTCCTTAGTTCTTCGGAGATTATATAATCAACCTTTTTCACCGACCATAAATTCGCATGGTTAGCTTTTAAGTCATAGCGGCACTTTAAACGGTCACTTTTTTTAGCTTATTACGAACTCCTTTGTGCATCTTATGCACCTGCTTACTGAGTTGACTAACAATCTTAAGCTGGTTTTTATTGGTAGAAGTTCGTCGAGTAAGTAAGTCGACTGGGACTGCTTGACCCAATCCTGCTTAAGAAATAATTTTATCAGGTGGTTCGGTCACTTTGTTGGTCATTTTCTTTAATTATATGTAAGTTGTCAAGAGTTCTGTTAAATCTCTTAATCATTCCATTTGACAGAGAATAAAGGGGTGTCGTTCTTGTTTTATGGATTTGGAGATGACAGATTACAGCATGGTTAGTTACTCTCATATAATATGAATTGCTTAATTATGCAATTTTTAGAGAAAACTCTAATTTATTTTTTATAAATTACGAATCTGACATTTTTGGAACGCTTTTTCTATAATATTTTTTTTTTGCTTTAAGAGTAGACTACTACTTTCTGATTTATTGTTATATAATAATGGAAAAGTCATAGACAACCTTTTATTTATACCTTTAGTGATACGACTGGTAACACTTTATCTTGCCAGACTTTGGTAATCAGAGGTCAAATATTATCTACTACAAATTTTAAAGTCAGCACTATTGTCAGGACTGATAAAAACCTATTTTATATTTATAAAATAGATAAATAGGTTTATTTAAAAATTAATATTTCGAATAACAAACGAATTAATTGACATTGATAAGTAAAGTAAACATTTTATGATTAGCAGTCTTGTGTTAAGTACGATATTTATAATATTTTAGCCAAGTATTTTTCTTTGTTTTAGTTTATTGGTGGAAATATTTAACTAACAATTTTAATTGATTGACCCTAAAATTCAAATAATCATTTTTATAGCATACTAAAAATTTTACAACAATAAAAACATTAACAGATCACCAATATATTCTTCCATAAATTGAAAGGGTATTTGTTGCGTCAAACCATTATACATCTAATAAAAATTTACTAAAATAATTACATAAAATTCCCTAATTATCAAAATAAAATATACTCCTAAAGAGTTTCTCCAGACCACCCTCGGTTATGTTTGTGCTAGCTACAACAAATAACAACGGAAATTTGCTTAAATGTTGAAAATTCAGACATTAAGGAATATACTAAAAGCTTCTGTCACATTCTTATTTATAATCCAGATTTCAAAATATGTATTTGGAAATATTGTGTGTTTGACAGAATACCACCTTAAACCTCAAGAGGTAATTGTTATGGATGATTATAGTGTGATATCATGCTTTTCAAGAAGTACGCTTAAGGGGGGTGGGTCTGTTATCTTGGCTAAGAATAGTGTAGATTGTAAAAGTATTAATAAGTTTGACAACCTGATTAGTGAGAAAAATTTTGAATTGTCTGTAGCTTTTAGTCAAGATTTCAGGTGTTTTTGGCGTCTTTTGCGAAAATTTATTTCATCTTCTTGATTCCCTTTCAAAAAATTGCAGACTGGTTTTGGTCGGCGATTTTAACATAGATGCAGGTAAAGATTCTAATGAATATCTTAGTCTAAAATGCATTTTTTGTCATTTAATTTAAAATCACACATTAACTCTTTTACTAAAATTACAAAAAATAGCTCTACAAAAATAGATTATTTCTGTTAAAATTTTGAAAACGGCCTGGTCTCGGTTAAAACAAAACACACAGACCTTAGTGATCATGAACTTTTGGTGGGTAATTTAAATATGGAGAAAGACAAAACATTAGAACAGAATAACCTGATACTAAGAAATTTTTCAAACAGAAATATTGACAAATTTTTTGATAAAATTAATAATGATTGGTCTAGGATTAATAATGCTACTACCTCGACAGAAAAGTTTTCTCTTTTCCATCAGTTCATTGTCCAAACAATGGGGTCATGTTTTCCTTATAAACAAATAATAAATAACCGTAAGGAATATATAACCAAAGGAATTAAAATATCTCGTAAAAATAAGAGGTGTTTTTCATACATAGCTAAACTTACAGATAACCAGAACTTTCTGTCGTATGTTAAAAACTATAAATTTCTTTTGAAGAGAGTTATATTATTAGCTAAAAATAGATTTTATTCCGAAGAGATAAGGGGCGCAAAAAACTCTAAGAAAAAAACCTGATATATTTTAAATAAAATTAGCGAAAGAAAAGTGAAAACAAAATTATATTCCTAAGGTAAACATAAACTCAAAAATTTGTACAAATCCTAGGGAAATTGCACAACACTTAAATAATTTTTATGTTACGGTGGCAGAAGAAACGACTAAACATCTAAAAACCAACCTAGATCCCCTATCACTTGTAAATAATTTTAATAATTCGAGTAGTTTTTATTTAATACCAACCAGTGTGTGGGAAATTTCTAACATTGTTAATGACTTAAAAAACAAGCAATCAACTGGCATGGACGAAATTCCTTTAAAACTTATTACTTAAGCAAAATTTTAATGTTTTGTATTAAAATGAGCTTCATTAGTTTACCTCTTTAATTTTTTGTGGAAACAGCTCCATTTTAAAACAAGCTTCTCTATTTTTAAAAATTTTCTAACAGTATATTTTTAGGAACACAGTTCCATCCCCATTAAAAAAAATATAAATAAAGATATGTTTTACGCCACAATATCCAAGCAATAGTGTTTTTAACCATGTACAACAACAAAAACCACAAATATATCTTAATTTTTCAGAGGCATTCTAAATTGCATTAATACATCTATTTGTTTAGCATTTTACTTTTTTAACCAATCTTTGCATCAACCTCTTAATTGGAGCCAAAAACGCGAACAAAATATTTCCCTTAAGCACCAAGTGCATTTAGGCTCCTGAAAAATTTACTTGAAACTAAATTTGGAACAATAATTTTTCTTAATTTGGTAATGGCATTACATAAACGCCAAGATAATTTGCAATTATTAAAAAAACATTTTTGATATACTTAATAATGAATTGCAATAAAACTGGAAAAATTGAAACAAATTTTGGCAATACTTTCGTAAATACCAGTAAAACTATAACTCTTAATTTTTTTTGTTTAATTTAAATTTTGTCAGAAATATGATAAATTCTCTTAACAAAGCGCACTTAGCAGTCTTAGTACCTTTAATAGTTTGCGTGGTTTTCAAGATTATCATTGAATATTTATTTATACAGTCTTTTGGATGTCTTGGAATGGTTTGGTATTTCGCAAACAGCAGAAAAGAAAAATGTAAAAATTACTACATAGTGATTTTAGGAAATGTTTGAATAGGAAGATAATATTTGCAATGTTGGCAAATGTACACTTTTTGACATAAAGTAAACGACTTCAAATTCAAAACTCATTTTTTTATTGCAATGAGTGCCGTTAAAGAGGTTAAAAAAATATATTCAAAAACCTGCATCTGATATCATCAAAAGAATTCCTTTAAGGAACAACACATTTTAAAGCTGATTCGCCGATTCAAAAACTCGGCGAATCATGTACGCTGTGATAAAGAGATAGCAACGGCGATTACTGTTGCTTTCTCTTTATAATGCGACCACGATTTCAGCGCTTTGTTTTATCCCTCCAAGTTAGTATATGCTCAAAGTTTATAAATCTAGGTAAGTCAACTTTAACTGATAATGAAGCATTATTACCGGCATATGTTTGTTTTATTGTGGATCAAGAAATTTAAAAAGAACTGCTTTTCGCGAAAACTTTGACATCCGAGACTAAAAGCGAATCAATATTTAATGTTTTGAAGCATTACTCCACAAAAAAGCAATCCCATAATCAATTGTAATATCAGCAGCAATAGAAAAAAGTATTTGCCATTTTTAAGCGGTATTGTGGATTATTAAGCCATTTAAAACAATGTACCTGGTGTGTTAGCACTGTATTATTCATTGAAAACATTTTTTTTGCTGAAAATCTGTGTGGTAGGTTGTATAATTCTCTCTCTTATTGTTAGTCTTGGTACGCAAGTGAAGTGAATTGAAAGCAGCGCGTTGAATACGCAAATATTTGCGCAGTTGTGTAAAATGGCGAGTACTTCATTGATTACTCCTTTTAAAGAAGGAAACCGCACATTGCCTTTTACTTAATTTAAGAAGTTTAACTTGCGTTATAAGGTAAGTCTAAATTTAATTAAAATCAAATCCATTTTTCAGTTTTTCTTGCCAAAATTAAGCTTATGTCGCAAAAAATTAGATGACGCGAATATTCCACATTTTCCAATGTGTTACAGACAAACAGTCAAGGAGATGATATTTCAACAAACATTCAACATTTATATGACCTCAATACAGATGTTAAAATAGGATTTGAGGATATTGACTGTGGTAATACCTCAGTGGATAATTAATCCATATGGTGACATTTGGGAAACGGAGGTCTTATTACTAGAGTAATTAATTGAAATAAGCACAAATGAAGAACTTAAGCTAGAGTTTAGACACGAATATTTACAATTCTGTCTTCGAAAGACGTACCTTTTACTTCTCCTTATTATGGAATATCACAAAAAGTTTTCGTTTTTCGTACCTGGTGCAAAGAGGTTTCAGCACGGTTCCCTAACAAAAAACAAAAACACAGACTGACCATCACTGACTCAGGAGATGTGTAATTAAACCTAAGGTTTTTTGTTTTTCACACCACAAATTTGTATTTTTTAAAGTAAGTTGTCGTAAATTGAACAATATGACTTTAAGATAGAGTAATAAAATTTTATATATGTATTTTCAAGATATACACTATTTTTACTAGTTCGGATTTTTATGTCCCCTTGTATATATTGAATTTGTTAGTTTTTTTTAAAATTAATTACACTTTTTTTTTAATAGAAATAATTTCTTTTACGATGAATTTGTGAATGTTTTTTTCACGCTTATTTTGTGTATGAATAGTAAAAGTCGTGTTTAGTTTGGTTTTTGTGCTTAAATAGTGCTATGGAAATATTTTTTTACATTTATTTATGACTGTTTACACTTTATGCGGTGGTGTAAGTATTGGGAGGTCATTCCTATGCAGGGTGTCCAAACTTTATTTATACACTAAATTTCTCTGCCCTTGTACCAGATACAGAAAAAAATTTAAGATAAAGAATGTGTGTTTGGTAACACTAATTTTATTAACAATATTGGTAAAAATACTGGAAAATATTTTAGATGTCCCGGTGCAAAGTTAATTGAAGGTTTTGTCAAAGAGATCACTGGATTATTCTGGTTTCGTTTTTTAAATTAAGTTTAGATACTGGCTTAAAAAACTAAATTCTAGTATGCAGTATTAGTTTGGTAAAAGCTAGAAGAGTGACCAACTACAATAACTGATATATGTTAATTAGAAAGAAAAATGTAGAGCCAAGAACAAAGTTTAGGTGGAAGACCATATCTCGTCAAAAGCCTAAATAGTTATGTTAAAATCAGTCTCTTGTCAACACATAATATATTCCTTAGTATTTAAGGGTTTTTTCAATACTTTACAATTTTTTACAAATTTCTAATTCAAAGTTTTTTATATCTGTTAATACAAAAAAATATAAAAAAAATGGTTTGACACGATCCTTTTAAATCCTTGTGGGTACCCAAAATATAAACATAATACTTTTTAAAAACAGCTTATTTAAACGTATATTTTTATTTACCTTTTAATTCTCCTTGTCCTAGAGGGTCTGTGACCTCCAAAAGTTTTTTATATACTGGATCTTCTGAAAACGACGCAAAATAGGTTTTAATAAAGTTTTTAGATGGAATGACAGGTGTCCTGCTTTTCATTGCCTCAGATGCATTTTTCTTTCCAAGTTCTTTGAGAACTCTATCAGCCATAAGGAGAGCGCTCTGATTTCCAAAATTCTGCAATAAGCATACTGAAGTAACATCATCAAGTGCATTTTCCCAATCTTTTACCATTTCATATGCCTTTGCTCTTCTAAAATTTTAATTTAATAAATAAACTAACCATTAGTTTTAAAAAGTATATTTTGGTATCCTTAAATAGCAAGCCTTTCATCAATAGCCCTTGAATGTATAATGTATTCTTAGAGAGTGAGTAAAACACTGTACGAGGAAGTAAAATCTTTATACGGGTCCTTCTTCTGGGGCTCAGCGCTGGAAGTGGTAGAGGCCTAGAAATTCTGTCGTTTTTGCGTTAGTGTCGTGCACAAGTTGTCCTTCTAATGGCGGAGGATTGGTTGCGCGCGGCGTAAGACGTCAGACTGACAGCAAATTGGTTGTACTCAACACTGGTCGGATTACCGGTAATTGTTAATTGTGCCTTCATCGATTGGAAGAAAGATCGAAAGATTTAAATGTTGGAAAAGTTCGGAATTTCTGGGGGTTACAGAACCTGGCTATCCAAAAATTCTACCTACAAAGCTCGGGAAAACTCACGTTGACAACAACGTGTGTCTGGAATGGGGAGAGCTGGCAATTTCCTCGCAGCAAAGCCATCGAAACGATGCCTAACTAACTAACTAACAAGTCGGCACTCATCATCTCACACAGAATAGTGGAATTTTTAACACAATGGTACCTAATATTATCATTATGTGTCCACTGGGAATCTTCAAAAAACTCAATAAAAAACAAATAGGAAATAATAAATTTATTGTCACGCTACTTTTTATCAAACCCACAATATTTTTTTATTACCAACAATGTTCTCAAGTGCTTTAAAAAGTTTGCAGTTATAATAGGAGGATTTTTACCTACCAAAGTTGTAGATCCTGCTTTGTAAATTGGTGCACCTCTTTAGGTTTAAAGATCTTTATAAAATATTTCATCAACAAAGTCCTAACCAACTAGTTTTTTCAAAATCGGTTTAAAAGCATCTCTTACAAAAAAACGATATTTTTAATAGATATAATGGTATAATGTATATGAACAGTTTCTGTTTGACCTCCGACCAGAAAAGTCACATGATAAAAAGCTAGATAGCTTTTTCTGGGAAGGGCGGTTGGCAGTGCCATATCAACTGATATTAACCCTCGGGGTTCAAGAAGAGACTCAATCCTTCATTAACAGTATTGTGAAGGTGTAGTTTTGGAGTCTGGAGTGATTCCTGTAATGCTTTTTTAGAATTACACACAATGACGTTGACCAAGCGGCGGCCAAGAGCACAGGCCCATGAGGACAAAAAAGGCATTGACAGAAACCAGGTATATCTGGATTTTAGGATTGCATTGTGCAGTTTCTAAATGTGCATTGAAATAGCTTCCTTTTTTGAATAAGTGGGGGTTTCCATATAGTTTTGAGTCGGATACATTGAAGTCCCTACCAAATATGGCTAGCCCCATTTCTTAACCAAATTTATCGGAAGTGTAAGTAATTTGGAAGAGTTACTCCAATTCTTGTTAAGCTTTGGCAGGGTAAGGTCAAGCTGGCGAATTGACAAGAGTCAAAGACAATACAGGGGGTTGTTTAATCCCCAAAACCATCATCATCATGTATATAAAATATATATATATATATATATATATATATATATATATATATATATATATATATATATATATATATATATATATATATATATATATATATATATATATATATATATATATATATATATATATATATATATATATATATATATATATATATATATATATATATATATATATATAATATATATATATATATATATATATATATATATATATATATATATATATATATATATATATATATATATATATATATATATATATATATATATATATATATATATATATATATATATATATATATTAATATTACTTCAATAATATAAGTATATACTAAAATTGGGTCCGGTGTAGTTTAGCTCCATTCGATTTGAAAAATAAATATTACAGATAAAAAGAACACATTTTGTTTAGTAAATTTCCAAAAGAAAAAATCCGAAAAAATGCATTTTTGCAGAGAAAAAAATGAAATTAAAAGCTCTAAAATACTATGTTTTTAGGTTAAGTAAAAGGCCAGAATTCCAGACGTTGTCGGATCAAAAAAAATTGTTCGACGGCGCATTTATGATAAAGAAATTTTACAATTTAATGAGGAAAAACTCTAATGACAACTAACCAAAAACTAACCAAAACTAGGTAATAGTTTGAAAGTTGTTGTTGGTTAGTTCTTGATTTGTTGTTTCTATAAAAAAACTTCATTTCTGGTAAATGGGAAAAAAACAACCTTCAATAATAACAAATTATTAGAAAACATCTCCCCAAAACCATCATCATCATGTATATAAAATATATGTGTATATGTTGCCAATATTACTTCAAAAATTATATTAAAATAATATAAGTATATACTAAAATTTATTATGACAACAGGAACACTGTTTAAACCATTCAATTACCAAAATACCAAAAAAACACAGACCATGTTCCTTTAACTAAATTTTCAAAAACATACCTATACAGTGCTTTCTCATATTTACTGTTGAGATCAATTGCTTTCTCACAGTCTGAAATTACGGAGCTCCATTTTTTAAGCTGTTCATAGGCTGCAGCTCTATTTTGATAATAAGTGGCTAAATCGGTCTTGTACTCTTCTGGAATGGTCTCAATAGCATTATTATATGAAGCAATAGCTTCATCATATTTTCCTCGCCTAAACATTTCGTTACCTTCAGTTTTAAATCTTTGCGCACGTTGAAAAGGGGTTTCTTCTTTATTATTTTTTACTTCTTCTACTGTGTGTAAAGTTTGATTTGTGCTGGATTTCATGTACCAGTAAGCTAAGCCTACGGCTCCGACAGCACCTAAGCCAAGAGCAATTTGCCATTTTAACGTAGATAATCCACTGCCGCTTGACGAAGACATCTGTTTTGCAATTTAACAAATAAAATTGTAGTAAAATTTCTCAAATGATAGCCGTTTACACGGCCACCGAAAATGACAGGACGATAGGTTAAGGTTAGTTTTTCTTGGTTTTTTCCTTTCGTATTTTGTGGTTTTAGATTAGGGAGTGGTTAGACACTCAGCACGTGATTTTCCGTCAGTGTCCGTTGATTGAATAGCGTTTTTTTATAGTACAGCACTGTTTCTGTACTTTTCACAAAAATTACTTTTAACTCATCGGGCCCATCGCTGATTTTATACATATTTTGTGCAGGGGGGTTTTTTTGGAGTTATACTGACCCACTTTGATCAATAACTTTAAAAACTGCACAAACTTTACCAAAATTCCACCTTCATAAAACTGGTTAGGTAAGATTAGGTTTAACACCCTTCACCGCGACCGATCGGTCTATTGTGACTAACACCTTTTTTATATTTCTGTCACCAGGTCCAGACTTCTAATAAATCTGATAATCCTGTTGGGAGAAAGATCCTTTACCTCCCCCGGCAACAAGATGTCATTGCCGAGGATTGCGAATCTGAGTTGTACCACCGCCAGACACGAACACAGGATGTTCTCTGCCGATTCATCCTTCTCCATGCACATGCGGCACTCGGCGTCTTCAGCTAGGCCGATCTTGTGTATGTGGTATTTCAATCTGCAGTGCCCCGTGTACAGTCCTATATACTTGAGTTTTAAGGTGTAGTAGTTTAACGGTACATTATTAATTCGGTGGGCTTGTAAAGTCCTTCGAGTGTCTAAGACCCAGAAGTCCAAGCCAGTACCGGAGATTTTCTCTCTGTGTCCAAGCTAATATGAACTGCTTGGCCATTCTATAAGATATACCGATGAGCAGTTCCGGGCCAGTGAATTTTGTCTCCGCCCCCTTTTGGCAAGGAGGTCTGCGGATTCATTACCCTGTAGGCCGGTATGTCCAGGTATCCATAGTAGGGTAACTTTGTTGTTTTGACCTAATTTGGTCAGCGCATCCTTGCAATTCCAGGCGGTTTTGGAATTGCTCCGGTTGGATTCAAGAGCCTTAAAAGCTGCTTGACTGTCGGAGAATAACTTAACTGTCCTATGTGTGCAGTGCCGATCAACCAACGTTCTAGCACACATCTCAACTGGTTAGGCCCAAAATAAAATATTTCATAGTAAAACACTTATAATTCTATAAAAAAAAATATATATTTTTTCGTTTCTTTAGGGTTCTGTTTTTGGACTTTAATTGCTCCGGTTGGATTCAGAGCCTTAAAAGCTGCTTGACTGTCGGAGAATACAATGTCTATGTGTGCAGTTATTTTTAGCACACATCTCAACTGGTGCGGTAAAATATTTCATAGTAAAACACTTATTATTATTATTTTTATTAGATTTTAAAGATTTAACTTTATTTAATAGATAAAAGGAAAATTTACAATGTCTGTAGTATATAATCGTTTGCCGGTGCGGTTTGTTTAGAAGAACTCTCCCTCCTTCCTCTTTAATTTTAATAAAGCCACACGGTTTTTGCCTACTTTAATTCCATCCAATAATTCATTGACCTTAACCCTTTTTAAAATCCGTCTTCAGACTGCCTCCGGAAGGCCCCCCATTCATATTTATTGTAATTAATAACCAAGATCTAAAGATGTGCTGTTGGCAATGCTTTTGATATCAAAGCAGCAATTTTAAGTATTAATATTCTGGAAGATGATCCTTTAAATTCGGATGCTTAATTTTTTCCCTGTTATTTTAAAATCAGTGTTTTCTTTGCTTCTTATTTCTTTCTTATTTGTATTATGCATCCCGAAATTACAGAACTATTAATAAGATAACAAAAATTTATTGAGAAAGAGGCAAAACATTTCTGGGAATTATCAAAACAAATCTAAGCTTAAAAAAGTAATAATCATAGAGAAAAGCGCGAATAAAAGTTAAAACATTTTGTTTATACCTTGATTTGAAAGTTTTTTATCGACTAAAAAACAGTTGTAGATATGTTCTATATTGTTGTAGCGGATTCGGTATCATTTGATTTAGCAGAAATATGGGCCGCACAAAAATTGTCCCGGGACGATTTACCTTTGCGCATCTGGCCCTGTAAACATAATATAATTGGTACTTATCATAAAATAATCTTACAAATGTATTAGCTGTGTTCGGGCTCGGTAAATTACTGTTCTAGACCCGTCCGGCGCTTGCTCAGTTCAAAATTGCCTGTTCGGGTTTTAAAGAACTGTTCTCGGACTTTTTAATTCTGAGTTCGCGTTTTTCTAGGACTACGTTGGAACAGTTCTAGAACCGTCCGTATCAGTGGATTATGATTGCTTTCGAGACTTTCAAATGTCTGATAATCCTGGAACTGTCAGAGAACGATTCAAAGTATTGAGCTACCGCGCATACAGTTCTGGGCCGTTCTCGGATAGTTCAAGAATCGTTCGTAAAACGAAACCCGAAAAAAGCTAGTATGTACTGAAAAAGAGGATTGATTTTTCCTAATAAATATATTTTTATTCATTTTTATCTTAATGTTAAAAATAATTTTAACTTAATAAGCTTCGAGCATATACCTACTAGAGGCAGCCCTGCCTCTCGGCAGCGTAAACAAGCGTGTTATAGAGAAAGAAAAATCGGACTATAATCCTTCTCTCTAGCTCTAACGTCCTGATGAATTGACCGGAAGGGGCTGACCAATCAGCACGCAGAGCGAGATATATATTTTTTTAGCCGACCAATCAGCACTTTGGAGCAAGAGAGAAAGGTTATAGTGCAATTTTTCTTTCTTTCTCATATGTCTTCGCACTGACGAGCGGCAGGGCTGCCTCTAGCAGATGTATTCTCAACAAGAAGCGCCAATAATAGGTATGTTTGTTATCAAGAAATAGTTACCACTTTTTTGCAAATAAACCGTACAACAGTACTGTCACTCCCTGCTGAGCGCGCAACCATCTTCCGCCATTGGGTAAATCCCTCTTGGGCCCCCAAAAACAGAAAATAACAGGTATGTGAATCTTTGTTCACAGCGCTTAGTTCCAAAAGAAGGACTCCATTGTTTGGCTTCAGTCTCTCCTTGATCCCCAAGAGTAAAAATAGTTGATACGGCTCCTACAACTGCTTTCCCGGAAAAAAAACTATGCAGTTTTTTTATCGCGTGCACTTCACTGGTCGGAGGTCAAACAGAAACTGATTAGTTCCACTTTTTACAACGAGGTTACAAAAGGAACATTTAGTCCTATTCCAAGGGTGATAAACTTAACAAAGATTGCTCGATTTTTACTATTTGGCCGCAGATAAGGTTATGTTTGTGACCTCACAGTATTGCCCAGAAGGTAGATTTATTTTATTAATTTTTGTTAAATATTCAACTTTTAAAAACTAATTTATATATTGTATACTACTTGATAAAATTAAGACTTTATACTACTTGTAAACAAAACAATAGGACAAAAGGATTACGTCACAAACATCCAATTGACATTTAAATCGGCGTATATGGGCCAGAGAAATAGAGAAGAGGAGAAAGCGCTTCAATCTGCGCGAGAGTCTAATATAGGGCGCCGCCATGGTTGCTTTTCGCTTGTCATTTGTCATCATTTGTGCTTGTCATGTCATAATTTTGTTTGTAAACAAAAATTTAATGAAAATAGTTTTGGATGAATAATATTACGTTTTATGAATAAAATTAAAGTTTTAAGATGAAAACAATTACCATTGATAAACAGTATACTATGCAGGTGAATAATTTGTATGAATTCAAAAATATTTATGGGTTAAAAGATTTTTTTCTTGGTAAAAAGCTCAGAATATTGAAATCCTACATAATGTGTTTTTGAATTTTTTAGTAAGGATAAAGAAAGCAGAATACGTTACAAATATGCATATAATATATACAATTTTTTAATGAAAAGGGCAAGAAGATCCAGGCGACTTGGCAGAAACGATAAATGGAAATGCTAAAATCAAAATACCAACTTGTTTACCCAAAAAAGCTTTAATAATTTTACCCAATAACTGCCGTGCTGTCTTTAGAACTTTAAAGTAAACATATCTTTTTAATGGGTTCTTTAAAAGTCAAATAAAGGCCTCTGATATTCAAAATTTGTGTACAATATTTCATACTTTTTTATGTAAGTGCTCTTATCGAAGGTGTATTTCATAATTTGGTGTGTATAAAAAGTGTTAACTAATTCTAAATAACAACCAGACCTAAAGTTACAATAAGAGAATATAGCAAAAAATGCATACAATGTAGAAGGCATCCTAAGAATTTCCCAGCGAGAACATGCAATATGGACAAATAGCATTTTATTAAATAAAATAAATAATCAGTAAAGAAGTGTTTTATTTATACACTGTATTTTATGTCAAATGTTTTTTTTGCATTAAAAAGTAAATTTACTTTACGAAATGACACTCAATAATACATGTAGTTGGCCCAATTGAACACCTTTATTTTATAAAAGGGTTGTTTAACAATATCTATAATCATATATCATCTTAAGCAGGTGATCATAAGTGTGAGTTTTTTTCTTACTATAAAAAATTATAAAAGGAGTGCCTATATATTTAAAAAAATACATGCTATATATTAATTTTTATATGCACTGTGATGATACTAACCTCTTAACTTATGCCACTCGTTTTGTTTACCTATACCATTTTAAACAATGCTCAGGTCAGCTGCCATTCACATATCTTTTTCTTATGATACTCTTTTTTCAATATTCTTTTTTGACAATAAATATTGTAAAATTGCGAACAGAAATTTCTGTTTCCTGTTAAACTAATCTTATTGTATTTTATAATTTAAGATAATTTTTATCGATGTTTAAATATTGTAGATCACACACAAATTCTAATTGAACAAATTATTTCATAATTAGTTTATATTTAGGCTGCTGCAGAGACAAGTGGAATGATTAATATGTGGCAATTGCCAATACTAAGATAGAGATCGAACGCTGTAAGAAAGACACCGATACGTCACGGTCTCATATGGCAAACCCATATAAAACCGTGACGTATCGGTGTTATTCTAACAGCGTTCGATCTCTACCATAAAATAGACACAATCATGGGCAAGTTCACACTCTCCCTCTGAGGAATAGAAAAGTGACATTCTTACACTTAATCCGGTAGGTTAGTTTGCTTAAACTATTGGGTTAATAATAAAAACAAGATATTTTTTATTAATAGGTTTTATTGGCCATTAAATGAAATCAACTTGGTTAACTTATTTCTTATTCTTTCCCCTTGAATAGGTATGGTGTTTCGCCATGGAATTGGTGGGTACGTGGGTGGAAATGCCATCCAAAAAAAAAGCAAAGGTATAACATTTTGTCCTAAAATTTTTCCTTGTCCTATATGTTCATTATCCAGGAACTGTTTTAAACAAATGTATCTGCTAGCTGACCAATTGTTCATTTGCAGTATACTCAACCATTTTTTAACCAAAACTTCCTCTTTTGGAAATCTAAAATTAAAATATTACATGTAAATTTTGTTGCCCCTGCAAGTATGCAAAAATCAAGAGACCTAAACTATTATAATGTATGTTATCTTATAAAATTACAATTAAACTATTTTAGCTTTAATTTTTCTAGTTTTTTATTTACCCAATAAAACATTTTCTGAGAGTGTTTTCAATATATAAAATGGGATACTTACAAACGAAAATTTCTTCTGGAACACCCCTTCCACGCAACAAGACATAGTTCATTAAACTAAATTAAAGCATTATAAATGGAACACCTAACTAAAAATAAAACGAAAGATACTAAGCCAAATCCTAATAATCAAAAAGTAAACAAAACATTTTACGAAAAAGTCTTGTTTATACGACAACCCTTTTAAGCCGGAGTCTCATGCATCCGGAGATTTCCGACAATCCGATCATCCGAAAAGTATTTTTGATTGGTCAGAACATGTGGCGCCACAATGTTCTGACCAATCAAATACTTTTCGGATGATCAGACGTCGGATCGCATAATCAGTGCATCCGACTCCGTACGTGAGAACAACAAAGAAAACAAAATAAATGTCAATTTTGATTTGACAAAGTAGAAGCAACCATGGCGGCTCACATGCCGTCCTCGTAAAATTGGATGCGCAGTGGTCGAAACGCTTTCTCCCCCTTCTATTTCTCTGATATGGGCTTAAATGGGATCCAGCACTTCTTGTTAAGTTTACCACCATTCATCATTATGGTCCTATCCTACACTGAACTTGCTTTGCTTTCACTTTTTTTGGCCTCCGTCGGTGAACGTTCAGCCAGGTCTCCCCATTCCAGACACACGTTGTTATCAATGTGAGCTTTCCCAGGCTTTGTAGATGGAACTTCTGGATAGTCAGATTCTGTAACCCCCAGAAATTCCGAACTTTTCCAAAACTTAAATTCTTGACAAAAAAATTATCGATGCAGGGCACAAACAATGGCCATCCGACCAGAGACTGCTTCTGTTATCACGCATAATCGTTTTCTGTCAGTACTGCCCCCTCCCCTGCTGAGCGCTGCAACCATCTTCCGCCATTAGGAAATTCCTTCGTGCGTGGGGCCCTCAGAAAGGAACAGGTATAGGAATCTTCGTTCACAGCGCTTAGCCCCAGAAGAAGGACTCCATCGTTTTGGCTTGAGTTTCTCCTTGATCCCCGATGGCAAAAGCTGTTGATACAGCGCCTTTAGCCGCCTTCCCGGAAAAAACTATGTAGTTTTTTTATCGCGAGCACTTCGCTGATCGGAGGTCAAAAAGGAACTGTACACTGAACTTGATAACAACAAGGACCTAACATATTTGAAACAAATTTTTGCGAGGTAACCACAACATACCGGTATAGAAGATTGTAATTACGTCATGGTATATTTTAAGATTTCACAAATGACGTACTTGTTAATAATTTGCTGTGCTTGGGTGAATTTTTTTTCAAAACTATGATCTTGTCATAATCGTCACGTTTTCATCCAAATGACTTAAGCCCTGTTCCAGCATTATTTCTCAACACTTAATACATACGTGTTGTATAGCAGCTTAAAAACTATTTCTGATAATATAGCCTCAAAACATTTTAGATATATTTATAAATTTATTTATTAAAGTACAGGCGGCTACAAAAAAAATGGTAATTGTTTAAATGTCTGGCTTAACTTTTTTTGGGATGTAAAATCAAAACAAATAATTTTTTTTGAGTTGTCCAATATTTTTATGTTTAAAGTTCGTTAAAAAAAAATAATAAGAAAAAAAAAATCCATTTTTTATTTTTTTTTTAATATTTGAAAAATCCAAAAATCACTTAAAATTGCTAAACTTGGATGGATAAAATGGATGCATTTTATTGACGATTTTTGTTCGAAGCCAGATATTTTTTAACATTCAAATTGTAAAAACTACTTAAAAATGTATTTTTGACTATTTTAATGGTCAGTATTATAAATTCGCCAAAAATAGAATATTAAAAAAATATAGCAGAAACCAAAGGGTAATAAACCTAACAAGGAGTGCTCGATCCCATTTAAGCCCATATAAACCAATTTAAATGTCAATTCGGTATTTGTGACGTAATCTGTTTGCCTTTTTGTTTTTGTTTACAAGTAATATAAAGTCTTAATTTTTTAAAAATATTATACATTACAGTTCCTAATAGTAAGTACATATATCCAAAATAGTTTTTAAAAGTTGAATATTTAACAAAAATTAATAAAATAAATCTGCCTTCTGGAGCAAAATGGGTATTTGATGGCGTCCAACCATAACCTATATCTGCTGGACAAATAGTAAAAATCGAGCACTCCTTGTTAAGTTTACTACCCTTGAGCGAAAAACGTTGATTTTATTATTTTTAATGGTCAAAAATAGGTGGAACCGCGGTTCTAAACAATTACCAAAATATCTAAGTCTAATTACAAGTTGTGCCGTAGATACTAGGAAACGTTATGTTTATTCCAAGTGTTCAGTACCTGAATACTAAGATAAAAAAATAGCACTATTATTGTTACCTAACAAAACAAAATACAACCTTATACGAAACTGTTTGCTTGTTAGGTGATTTGTCTTAATTTTATCTTGCCGTAATAACTGAATTACCTTCTTTTTCGCTTTAAAACAGATGGGTATGTTATTTAGGTACCTACACCATTATGTTATCCACCTTTCTAACGAAGACAAAAAGAAAAACAACTGCATAAACCACATAATATATTACATATTCCAAAACAGGAAAACTTTCTGCTTTCTGTCAAAGACAAATACTTTCTGCTTTAAAACATTAATACAATAAACAAAGGGAGAAAGTGTGAAACCATCGTGTGTGTAAATGATAGTTAGATAATATAATATAGTATGCCCAACGTCATTAATGACTTTATTGTAAGGCTAGGTTACATACGAAAATGCGGTAACATGTGACCACAAGTATAAGTTTCATAGATACTTCGCAAAAATTTGTTTTTGATGATTTTAAAAAAATTGTTTTATTTATTCTTGAATTTGTTTTCTTATCCCCGATATAACACAGTTTCTGTTTGACCTCCGATCAGTGAAGTCATGCGATGAAAAGCTACATGGCTTTTTCCGGAAAAGGCGGTCGGTGGTGCTGCATCTAGTGATTTTTTACTTTCGAGTATCAAGGAGAGACTTACGCCAAATAGTGGAGTCCTCCTTCTGGGGCTAAGCGCTGTGAACAAAAAGCTCTCTATCTGTCCCTTTCTGTTTATGGGCCCACGAGAAATTTTCCCAATGGCGAAAGATGGTTGCGCGCGCATCGGGAAGCGACATTACTGACAGAAAGCGGTTATACGTAATACCAGCAGGTTTAGCAACCGTACTATATGATGGGTGTAAACATCTGCAAACTACTGAACACTTCTAACAAAATATGGAGGGTAGAGGTAAGTAACACCATATCGTATGGCTGTTTGGCCCAAAAAGTGGCCCTAGAATAGCATAAACGATTTTTTTTTCTAATCTACTATAATTCTTTCAAATGTACCATAATTTTGCGGCCCTGGTACTATAATAGGGTTGCTAACCCTAAATACCTGTGGCAGTTCTTGGTTGAACCCAAGGGTAGTAAACTTAACAAGGAGTGCTCGATTTTTACTATTTGTCCGCAGATATAGGTTATGTTTGGACGTCACCCGTTTGCTCATTTTGCCCAGAATTCAGATTTATTTTATTAATTTTTGTTAAATATTCAACTTTTAAAAACTATTTTGGATATGTACTTACTATTAGAACTGTAATGTATAATATTTTTAAAAAATTAAGACTTTATATTACTTGTAAACAAAACAAACAGGCAAACAGATTACGTCACAAATACCGAATTGACATTTAAATTGGTTTATATGGGCTTAAATGGGATCGAGCACTCCTTGCTAGGTTTATTACCCTTGGGTTAAACCAAGGGTAATAAACTTAACAAGGAGTGCTCGATCCCATTTAAGCCCATATACGTTAATTTAAACGTCAATTCGGTATTTGTGACGTAATCCGTTTGCCTGTTTGTTTTGTTTATAAGTGGTATAAAGGTCTTAATTTTTTAAAATGTTATACATTACAGTTCTAATAGTAATTCATATCTAAAATAGTTTTTAAAAGTTAAATATTTAAGAAAAAAATAATAAAATAAATCTACCTTCTGGGCAAAATGGGCAAACGGATGACGTCCAAACATAACCTATATCTGCGGACAAAGCAAAGTATAAATAAAAACAAGTAAAGATGCATTTACAATGCAATTCGAACTCCAAGTTAAGGTGGAATTGGCTTGCTTGTCATATGGTGGCAGCACGTTAGCATTTACAATTCAATTTTTTCCCATTGTAAATGCTAACGTGCTGCCACCATATGACAAGCAAGCCAATTCCACCTCAACTTGGAGTTCGAATTGCATTGTTAATGCAGCTTAACATAACTTCCGTCAAATTTCGCCGTTTTAACCAGAGAAATAGAAGGGGGGAGAAAGCGCTTCGACCACTGCGCATCCAATTTTACGAGGACGGCATGTGAGCCGCCATGGTTGCTTCTACTTGTCAAATCAAAATTGACATTTGTTTCGTTTTCTTTGTTGTTCTCATGGAATAAAAAGGGTTGTCGTATAAACAAGACTTTTTCGTAAATGTTTTGTTTACTTTTTGGATTAGATTTGGCTTAGTATCTTTCGTTTTATTTTAGTTAAGTGTTCCATTTATAATGCTTTAATTTAGTTTAATGAACTATGTCTTGTTGCGTAAAAGGGTGTTCCAGAAGATATAGTACAGCAGAAGATATTTTCGTTTGTAAGTACCCCATTTTATATAGTGAAAATATTTTATTGGGTAAATAAAAACCTAGAAAAATTAAAGCTAAAATAGTTTTATTGTAATTGTATAAGATAACATACATTATAATAGTTTAGGTCTCTTGATTTTTGCATACTTGCAGGCTCAACAAAATTTACATGTAATATTTTAATTTTAGATTTCCAAAAGAGGAAGTTTTGGTTAAAAAATGGTTGAGTATACTGCAAATGAACAATTGGTCAGCTGGCAGATACATTTGTTTAAAACGGTTCCTGGATAGTGAACATATAGGACAAGGAAAAATTTTAAGACAAAATGTTATAAGTACCTTTGCTTTTTTTTTGGATGGCATTTCCACCCAAGTACCCACCAATTATCACCAATTCCATGGCGAAACACCATACCAAAACTATTCAAGGGGAAAGAATAAGAAATAAGTTAACCAAGTTGGTTCCATTTAACGGCCAATAAAACCTATTAATAAAAATATCTTGTTTTATTGTTAACCCAATAGTTTAAGCAAACTAACCTACCGGATTAAGTGTAAGAATGTCACTTTTCTCTTCCTCAGAGGGAGAGTGTGAACTTGCCCATGATTGTGTCTATTTTATGGTATCTTAGTATTGGGCTGTGGTATTGGCAATTGCCACATATTAATCATTCCACTTGTCTCTGCAGCAGCCTAAATATAAACTAATTATGAAATAATTTGTTCAATTCATAGAATTAACAGTAATTCTATGGTTCAATTAGAATGTGTGTGTGATCTACAATATTTAAACATCGATAAAAATTATCTTAAATTATAAAATACAATAAGATTAGTTTAACAGGAAACAGAAATTTATGTTTGCAATTTTACAATATTAATTGTCAAAAAAGAGTATTGAAAAAAAGAGTATCATAAGAAAAAGATATCTGAATGGCAGCTGACCTGAGCATTGTTTAAAATGGTATAGGTAAACAAAACGAGTGGCATAAGTTAAGAGGTTAGTATCATCACAGTGCAAATAAAATTAATATATAGCAGGTATTTTTTTTAAATATATATATAGGACCTTCCTTTTATGATTTTTTATAGTAAGAAAAAACTCACATTTATGATCACCTGCTTAAGATGATATATGATTATAGATATTGTTAAACAACCCTTTTATAAAATAAAGGTGTTCAATTGGGCCAACTACATGTATTATTGAGTGTCATTTCGTAAAGTAAATTTACTTTTTAATGCAAAAAAAAACATTTGACATAAAATACAGTGTATAAATAAAACACTTATTTACTGATTATTTATTTTATTTAATAAAATGCTATTTGTCCATATTGCATGTTCTCGCTGGGAAATTCTTTAGGATGCCTTTTATATTGTATGCATTTTTTGCTATATTCTCTTATTGTAACTTTAGGTCTGGTTGTTATTCAGAATTAGTTAACACTTTTTGTACACACCAAATTATGAAATACACCTTCGATAAGAGCACTTACATAAAAAAGTGTGAAATACTGTACACAAATTTTGAATAACAGAGGCCTTTATTTGACTTTTAAAGAATCCATTAAAAAGATATGTTTACTTTAGAGTTCTAAAGACACCACGGCAGTTATTGGGTAAAATTATTAAAGCTTTTTTGGGTAAACAAGTTGGTATTTCGATTTTAACATTTCCATTTATCGTTTCTGCCAAGTCACCTGGATCTTCTTGCCCTTTTCATTAAAAAATTGTAATATATATTATATGCATATTTGTAACGTATTTTGCTTTCTTTATCCTACTAAAAAATTCAAAACACATTATGTAGGATTTCAATATTCTGAGCTTTTTACCAAGAAAAAAATCTTCTAACCCATAAATATTTTTGAATTCATACAAATTATTCACCTGCATAGTATACTGTTTAATAATGGTAATTGTTTTCATCTTAAAATTTTAATTTCATTCATAAAACGTAATATTATTCATTCAAAACCATTTTAATTAAATTTTTGTTTACAAACAAGATTATGACATGACAAGCACAAATGATGACAAATGACAAGCGAAAGCAACCATGGCGGCGCCCTATATTAGACTTTTCGCGCAGATTGAAGCGCTTTCTCCTCTTCTCTATTTCTCTGGTTTTAACGCAATGGATCAGGGACCTTGAAGCGAGAATTTCTAGCCTCGACCATAGACGTACTAGATACTTGAAAGTTTAAATAATTATAAAATAGTTTGGAAAATTATTTTAATAAAGTGACAGAATGTGTGTTTTAATTACCTGTGTTTTTGTCGATTTTATCTTTTACTTTTAATTTAGCAAAAAAAAAAACAGGAAATACACAATGTACGAGTATGCCTAATACTTATTGGGAATTTTAAAAGTGAAAACATATATTAAAGCTTGTTATTAGTTTTTAAAAATTCAATCGATTAGCAATCGGTTTAGTTTATATTAATGATAAAAAGTGATGTTTCGTTTTTAAGGCTCCATCAAATCATAAATAAAATTTAAGTGAAAATCAAATCAAACTATTACAGAGATTTAAATGTTCTGTTGGTAATTTTTTACTTACCGGGCCCACGGCCGATTTTATTGAAATTTTGTATACTGGGGTTTTTTGGGGCGCTGATCACGAATCTGAAGTCAAATTTTGTCGGACACTTTTAGTTTTTATGATATAACGCCCCACTCGGACCTAACCTCAAAATTGTACAAACTTTCCTAAAATTCCTCCTTCTTAAAACTGATTACAGCCAAAATTGAAGATTTTATGGAAATACAGCTATTATTTTATAAGATAAATTTGATTTCACCTTCATTCAACAAATATTTTTATTAAAAAATAGCACAACAAAAATTTTATTATTACTTTTAAAAATGTCAACAAAATTGTCTAGTGATTTTAGACAGTTTTATTGGTACGCCAGGCAACCAAGAAACAATTGAATGGCTTCCTTTTCAAATTTAAATCCCGAAAAATAAAAATAATTTAAATTTATAAAGTAGGCCATTTAATTGTTTCGCGAGTGTCTGGCGTACCAACATAAAACTCTCAAATCACCAGACAATTTTGTTAACATTTTTAAGAGTAAAAATAATATTTTTGTTGTTCTTTTTTTTATTAAAAATATTTGTTAAATAAAGGTGAAATTAAATTTATCTTATAAAATAATAAGTGTATTTCCATAAAATCTTCCATTTTGGCTGTAATTAGTTTTAAGAAGGAGGAATTTTAAAAAAGTTTGTACAGTTTTGGTTAGGGATCAGTGGGCGTTATAACTCAAAAACTAAAAGTGTCCGACAAAATTTAGTAATTGTCTCGAAAGTTGCCTCCTCTCCGATTTTGACCAAATTTGGTATACGGGGGTTTTTGGGGCGCTGATTACGAATCTGAAAAAATATTTTTTTCGGCAACGTTTCGTTTTCGAGATATTCATCATCAAAGTTGAAAATCAAACTAACCTTATTTTCACTATATTCCCCCTTCTTTTTGTACACAATTCTTGATTTCTATATAAAGTGGCACACATTATTTTATAAACACCCTTTAAAACCTTATATTTTTATTTATTTTACACCTTTTTTCCATTAAATTGCGAAGCTTCACTTTCAAGCGGGGCGGCCATGATTCCCTAGTGCATGTATACATGGTTGCGGCCACGATTCGACGTTTGAAAGTGGAGGTTTGCAATTAAATGGAAAAAAGGTGTAAAATAGATATAAAAACAAGTTTTTAAAAGATGTTTTTAAAATATTATGTGCCAATTTAGTGTAAAAATCAAGAATTCTGTGCAAAAAGAAGGAGGAATAGTGTAAATAAGGTTAGTTTGATTTTCAACTTTGATGATGAATATCTCGAAAACAAAACGTTGCCGAAAAAATATTTTTTCAGATTCGTAATCAGAGCCCCAAAAAACCCCCATATACCAAATTTGGTCAAAATCGGAGAGGAGGCAACTTTCGAGACAATTACCAAAATTTGATTTCAGATTCGTGATCAGCGCCCCAAAAAACCCCAGTATACAAAATTTCAATAAAATCGGCCGTGGGCCCGGTAAGTAAAAAATTACCGTTCTGTTTAATTAAATATTTTTTCCACGACCGTTTAATAACATGCTCATTATTCACTATTTTGTGTGTATTACTTTACCAGTGAGTAATAGTTCATTACTCGCGGGTCATTACTCATCGGTTTAATTATTCTAGTGATGCATGCCTAGTGACATAATAATATGTATAAACAGGTGTTTTCGGGTTTGGAAAATTACTGTTCTAGAACCGTGTGGCGCTTGCGTTTTTTAAAAAACGAACAGGAAATTTTGAACTGCGCAAGCGCCGGACGGTTCTAGAACAGTAATTTACCGAACCCGAAAACAGCTAACATAAACATAGCAGTTCCAGTTCTAGTTCCTCGCGTTCCTCGATATAACACATCGTGTAGACACTCCCATCAATACAATAGGTTATGTTATTATATAAAAATGTCTACGACAAATTTTTTGTAATATTTGCTTTTCTGTGAATTATAGAGTATGAGTTCGACAAATAATATTAACAAAGGAGGGTCGGTTTTATCTGATGTACTTGATAATGCACCCTTATTACTGGAGCTATTAGAAACTGATAGTATTAATCTACCGTCTGTTAATTTTGTGCAGTCAAAGATAGAAGAATTTTTAAAGTTATTTAATGGTCCGTATAGATTACCTCTTTTAAACTGTAATTCATCCCAAAAAGAAAATCTAATCTATCTTTTGATATCTTTAAAGAAAAATATTAAATATGTTCTAGAAGATTTGGGTAAAAGCTTGACAAAGAGAGAATACAAATTTATGTAAGTATTTTTGTATTAAATGTTTTTTATTATATTTTTTTAATACTTTAATAGTTAATCACATAGCTGGCTTTGAAATTTAGTTGATACAATTGCAACTGTAATGGATTATGGTTGAAACAAAAGGCTAAAGATATAATCTTGAAAGGTTAGTCCCTAGTACTTGTTAGGTCATCAATCTATTGCACATATCAAAGCCATTGACCGTGAAGGTTAGCAGGTATATTATGTTATGTTATTATTTAAATATTAGTTTATATAACAATACTGATATATTATTGTAAACTGTGTATATTAAATGATGTTTGTTTAATGTTTAAATATATATATAATAACTTGATTTATACACATTAAGATTAGATACGATTAGATATAATTAGATACATTTAGATGCATTTCGATGCAGTAAGATAAGTTTATACTATTTTTCTATTTTTATATTAAAGTATGTTTTATACAAAGTCTCTTGTTTGACTTCTTGACGTGTACCAGATACTACGAACCAAGTACAAAGCAGAAGTACACCACATGGCGATCCTACCAGTTACATGTTGAGAAGTCAGAAAAAGTGCATACTGTCCAGTGATATGGTAAATAGACGCTAATATGGGCAAAACATCTTCCAAACATGCGGAAATTACTGACTCTGGAGTAGTCAATTCAAATTTCATCGTGGAACAGAAAAGCATCCAAGTGCCTACCTATGTAAGAGTACTACTATCCAGAAGTATGTACTTCAAAACTCCAGTAGCAGAACCCAGCGTAGTTTGAGAAGTCCCAGAACCAGAACACTGAACAGCGTTGGACATAACCCCACAGCAAGGATCAACCCTCAACCCAGAACACAGACAGCAGTATAGTATGTAAGTTTATTAGGAAAAAAATTTTTTTATTATTATTATTTGTATTTTTTTTTATGAACATTGTGTTAAAGTCTGCTCGACGCTCAAGTGCTCTCAGAGAACAGTTTATTAGTCTGAAAATTATTATTATTTTTTTAATTTTATTACAATATTATGGTATTTAATTCGCTAAAAAGCATATACGAGGACTCAGTTAAATTGTGCGACATTATAAAAAAAGAGCCAAAAGAACGCCGAATAGATTTAGTTAGAGTAAATAATTTAATTCTAGAAGTAGGGAAGTTTGAAAATAAGTTTCATAATATACAAAAAGAGGTCCAAGCATCTGCTATTGACGACCCAAACATTAAAAAATCATATTCAGATTATAATAAAGCTATTGAATCTCACCTTTTTAAATCGCGTTCTCTCCTGAACGAAAGACTAAAAGATTTGGTTAAGGGGATTAACCCAACTGAACAATTAAAAAATAATAGTAATACCGAGGAAATAAATATGGCGGAAAAATTTGATTTAAGAACAGCGGTATCTTTGTTACTAGTGATGTAAATTTCCGTATCCTTTTGATATTCGGATCATACGTATTCGGAATCAAGAGAGATTCGGATTCAATATGCGAATACGTATCCATAAGAAGTCCTTATAACATAGGCAACCGTAAATATAGAGCGCGGAGTCGCGCACAGCTGATACCGGACGTGCCGGCGAGGCGGGCGAATAGAGGAAAGGATACGAATTCAAAGATGTGTCCAAGCTAACATTTTTGTGTTGGCTTACATGTTCAAAAACAAAAATTACTAGACTCAACGTCAAAATCAGCTGATTGGCGTAAATCACCCAGTAATGGATTAAAGGCGTTTCAATTTTTGTATTAAAATTTTTTTGTGTTTGGGTGTGTTATTTCGTGTTTTAAAGTAATTAGTAAGATTAGAGATTACTCTGCAGTGTTTTTCTTTTTTTTTGTGTGGACTATTTGACATTTTTTATATTTCATAATTTATTTTATTTTGGACTAAGTTTTTATTTTTATTTATTTTAAGGAAAAACCACTAGAATAGATATTTTTTAGTGTATAAATCACAATGATTACTGTATTTCCAGTTTGGAAAAGCTTCGAAACCCACTTCAGAGCTGTGATGAGTCAGAGGTAAGAAAATATAACCTAATAAATATTTTTTGAAAAATGATGTTATCAGAATAGTGATCTTGCAAAAGGTAAAATAACTTGTTTTAAGAGTATCATAATCTAAAAATACATCCTCAGATGTGCCAAATATTTTAAGAATTTAATATATTTATGAATGTATTTTTTAGGATTGCATAGTGGCAAATGCTGACAATATAAGAAGCAAAATATAAAATTTATAAGGAACTTAGGCTTAATGGAAAAACCAAATGTGCAACGCATGAGAAGGAAATTTTCAAAAGGTTTTATGGAAAATGAAAATTTGGGGGAAAATAAAAATCTTTTGGTATTTCTCGATGAAACCTGGATCTTCTCGAACAGCACTTTCCGCAGGTCTTGGCAGGATGACGATGTATATTTCAGTGGAAAGGTAAAACATTCTAATGACTAATTGTACGCTAGAAAAAAATGTACTTTCCTACACTTAAAGAAAAAATTAAATGGCCATTTTTTTTTTTAATTACAAGGTGAAGCACTTTTACAATCCTATAATAAAATTTTGTTTTGCCTTATAAATTATCACAGTTTTACAAAAAAGCTTCCTCTTGCACACCGACAAGCTGCAGAAGACCTGTTTTTTTTTTAGGAATATTTTTACAGCTTCTGCTTCGAAGCATTAGCTGTCATAATTCCTTCTTTTGTATATCCCAATTAGAGCAAATTAAAAGTCTATTCTCCACTTCACATTTCCCACTTTTTCCGCACCTTCATCTCTAGAGTTTCGAGACTACGAAATCTACCAGTAATTTACATCTGACTTCACTCTAGACACTCGTAGTATGTGAACACTTAGACTTTAAGCATAAGGGGTATCCTGAGAAAAAACACATATATGACAGATTCGGTAGATACCTCAGTTAGGGTCTCTTTCATACATAGGACATATTAAACCTGTAGCTCTTAGACAACATTAAACTACAGAACACACTTGTTGCATTCTTATGAAACATTAAAGTGTATTTAATTAAAAAACTAATGAAATACTTATATTTTCCTTAGATACATTATTCTATATGCTGGTTCAGAAAAAGGATTTGTTGATGGTGCCAGTAGAAGTTTTAAATCTAAAACAAAAACAGGAGATTACCATGGCGAGATGAACACTGAAAATTTTGAGAAGTGGGTTAGAGATGATCTACTACCGAAAAGGCCTTCATTAGTCATTTTAGGTAATACTAGCTACCATAGTAGGTTGTTAGAAAACTGACCATATAGTGGCGGGAAGAAAGAAAATATGGTTAAATGGTTAAAAAACCGAAATATTTCTTTTGCAAAATCGGCGACAAAATAGATTTTGTGGTGCTTGATTCAGCGCCTACCAAAGTCTCCCAAATCTTATGTCGTCGATGCTTTTATTCAGGAGGGTGGTCATCAAGTGCTGCGCTTGCATCCATAACATTGTGAATTCAATGCTATTGAAATGGTATATATTTAAAAATAATAAGACATTCCCTATTTTATGGGACCCACAATATTACTATATTAATAAGGTAAATGGTATTAAAAATCATTTACAAGTTATCTTCTTTTTACTTTTTAGCTTTTCTTTATTAAACTACCTTACTGCTTTTAATAAAAAACTAAATATTAATGACTATTTCATTTAAACACATTACATCAATGGCCACAGTAGTTGCCAAAATGCTTGAACTCACAAGCATCCATTTACAGTCCAGCTGCTAAAACGCCAAACCTACCACTTTGTCTGCTCTCTTATCTTAAAAGTGTCCAGACTAGTATCTGCTGCGTGCAGATTGCATACATTTTTCTTTCGTCATTACATACATTTGCTTTTTTCATAAAAACCCCTGGTGGACACCGCCACTTCTAAAGCCTTAAACACGACCTTCCAACGTTTTTGATAAATTTATTTTATAAAATATAAGCATCTTATTGTGTTAATGATACTCTGAATAAATAAATAATTATTACTGTTTTGTTTTATTTATTTAATAATTTAATATAGGAAGCAGCTAATGAAGTTATATCAGATGAAATAAATCGACTTATCTTTAGGCATCTTCAAAAAATTGTAAATTTGCATAATAAGGGATATCGAACCAACCCTTATAGTGAGATATTTTATCAGGATATTTCAATTCAACTGTAAAGACTTGCCTGCAAATATAACAAAACATAACAGGTCTGTTAGATATTCAGAAATAGTGTACACTATTTTACATTTGTTTTACGTACCTAAGCGCTCTAATTGAAGGTGTATTAAAGGACTAAGTGTGTACAAAAAGTGTAAAATGGTGTAAACTATTTCTAAATAACAAACACTTAATAAATAACTATTAATCTGCACTAGATAGGCGAAAATGATAATTTTTAATTAAATATTATGGCCAAACATCAAGCTTTCACAATTTATGCAAATATATGAACAGCAAGAAAAAAATACTGATGAATTTGGTTATTTTAATCTAACAACAATTTTTTTAAGAGATTAAAATTTTGAAACTCCCTTCCCTCAGTACGGTCCTGACTAAAATTCTTATATCAGCCAACTTAAATCTGAAAAGCAAAATTTACTAATATGTAGGGATATTCGCATTGCCAACCTAAAAATGTTAGCTTGGACAGACTATAGTTGCAAGTAATCAACAGGGTTGCCGCAGCTGCTTCAAATTCCGCTTTATGTTACACAAAATTTCTCTATTTTCGCTATGCTTATCAAAATGTTTGTTCTGGTAAAAAAAAATATATAAAATAAACTAAACGGCAACGAGGTAAATAATAGGTTACGGTTAAAAATATATAACAGTATACTTAATTTTATTATTTTATTAATAGTTATAATAAAACATAGGCAAAATAATATAGGAACAAAGAATATAAAAAAAAACAACAGCTCTGCAACGTATGCCCAAAGTGCTTTAATTAAGGACAGCGCCATCCAGGGACAAATGGAAAAATCTTTATAAGACAGCTCGTAACGATTACGGATCCGATCGCATATTAAAGCCCGCGTCGACACAGTATAGAAAAGTATTGTTTATACTCTTTTCTATACTGTGGCGTCGATGCCGAATGCCGATCAACCGGCATCGGCAGTTGGAAGAATTCATCCGCTTCCGTTTCGATACCGAATACGTATTCGACTTTACGGACTGATTCCGGAATATACGGATTCGTTTAATATTCGGATTCAACGAAAATTTGGATACGTATTCTTACATCACTATTTGTTACCATCTATGGATAACACGGAAAATAGCACTAAACAGTTAATTGACGCAATTGAGTTATATAGCAGTCTTATCGACGATAATGGGCAAACCTTATTGATTAATTACGTTTTAAAAACAAAATTAACGCAAAATTAAAAACTAAGGTTAGAGAACTCGTATGGTACAGTGGAACAGCTAGTAGGGGATATAAAAAACCGGTTGTTAACGAAAAAATCACCAGCAGTTTTATCGACTCAATTACATAACGCAAGACAAGACGGCAGAAGTATCGACGATTACGCAAAGTTGATCGAGACACTATTGGTCGATCTAACGATAGCGCAGGTCGATAATAATACAGCCGCAATGGGAGTGTTGCGAGGGATAAACGAGAAAATTGCAGTAAACGCTTTTGCAAATGGACTTAGGAGTAACGAACTAAGGACTATAGTAAAGGCCAGGAATTACCAAAACTTAAAAGACGCAGTTTTCCGGTAGATAATTATCTATCGGTACCACAGAAATTAATTTTTCAATTAAGAATGAAAATTTTTCCAATAAGTTTGTTGTCGTAAAAAATTTCGATTCTCATATACAGGGAGTATTAGGTGTAGATTTTCTTTCTAAATATTCAGCAATAATTAATTACGAAACATTTTCAATTTCTTTAAAAAATAAGAATGGGATACAAAATGTAGTGCCACTACAATCCAAATATGATTATTATACTATTATTCCCCCGAGATGCGAAGTAATTAAATATTGTTACACGGATGAAAGAGATGAATGCGTTGTGATGAATGATTTAATATGTGAGGGAGTAATTGTAGCAAGTACCTTAGTAAAACCAGAAAATAACGAAATTCCGGTACGAATAATGAATGTAAACGAACGAGAAATTAGGGTAAAAAATTTTCAGCCAAAGCTAAATAAACTAACCGATTACGATGTATGCAAGTTTGAAAAAAGTGAGATATCGGTCCAAAGGGTAGAAAAAGTGCTTAATCTGACACACCTTCAGCAAATATCGAAGAAAGTGACTCAATCCATAGCATTTGTGTTAAGTATGCAGACATTTTTCACTTAGATGAAGATCCTTTAACAGTAACCAATGCCTATCAGCAAAAAGTAAGGCTAAAAGAAGATGCACAACCTGTATATATCAAGCCATACAGATTACCACATGCACAAAAAGAGGAGATACATAAACAAATCGGCGAAATGTTACGAAAAGGCATCATTGAGGAAACAAGGTCGGAATGGTCTTCACCCTTGCTAATTGTGCCGAAAAAAGCAGATAGTAATGGTGTTAAGTCACATAGGGTAGTGATTGACTACAGGATGCTCAATAAAAAGTTAAGGGATGACGAAAAGTTTCCATTGCCAAACATTACTGAGATTTTGAACTCCTTGTCCGGAGCAATATATTTTTCTCATTTAGACTTAGCGCAAGGATACTACCAGGTAGAGTTACATCCTAAAAGCCGACCGTGCACAGCATTTATGACAGAGAGGACAATTCCAGATGAAAAGATTGCCTATGGGTCTAAAAATTAGCCCAAGTGCATTCTCCAGGCTCATGACAGTGACAATGGCTGGATTAAACTATGAATCATGCTTTGTCTACTTAGACGATCTAATTGTCTTTGGTAACTCTTTACAAAATCATAACAGGAATTTGCTAAAAGTTTTTCAGAGACTCAGGAAAGCAAACTTAAAGCTTAATCCGAGAAAATGCGAATTCTTAAAGAAGGAAATTCTCTATCTAGGACATATCATATCGGCAGATGGTGTTTCACCAGACCCAGAAAAAATTCGAGCTATGGTCGATTATCCAGTTCCAAAAACTACGGAGGAGGTAAAGCGATTTGTCACATTTGCTAATTACTATAGGAAGTTCATTAGGAATTTTGCAGAAATAACCCAACCGTTAAATAGTCTGAGTCGTAAAGGCAAAACTTTTCAGTGGACAGACGAGTGTAAACATGCATTCGATACACTAAGGCAGGCGTTGGCAAAGCCTCCCTTGTTACAATAGATTTTTCAGAAGAAAACGAGTTTGTGCTCAGAACAGATGCTAGCGGATACGCATTAGGTGCGGTTTTGTCAAATTCAAATGACAGACCGGTCGCCTTTGCTTCCAGAACATTAAATAAGGCAGAAAGGCTTTATGCGACGGTAGAGAGAGAATTGCTCGGGATAACATGGGCAGTAAAGCATTTCAGGCCATATCTCTATGCCAGAAAGTTTAAAATTTTAACCGACCATCGTCCGTTAATTTATTTATTTAATTTGACAAATCCGTCAAGCAGATTAACGAAATTTAGGTTAATATTAGAAGAGTACGATTTTACGGTACATTATGTCAAAGGTTCGGAAAATGTGACAGCAGACGCACTATCGCGTATAGTTATAGAATCTAAAGACTTAAAAGGAATGAATGAAAAAATATGTGAGAGTGTGAATGTGTTAACTAGAGCTCAAGTTAGAGATAGAGCGGGTTTTGTGTCAAAACCAGAACTAACCACAACCGTGGAGACAAATGACGTACAGACCGGAGGCGATAGGCTCGATCACCCTGTTGTAGCCGAGGTTTTAAAACGTCCCAATGACACGATTGAATTAAAAGTAGTGTCTAAAACAGAGTTTGCAAAACTTAAAAAATTGCAATTTTACCAGTACTGTGATAATTTTATTTACAATGTGAATTCACAAACTATGTATTTTTACCAGAACGTCGTACATCGTTGAGGCATCTGGACAAATGGTGCATAGAAAATAATATTCCGGAAATATATATATTAAAAAATGCAGAAAGTGCAGAATTTTTAAATTTACTAAGTAAATGTAAATCGCATATGTTAGAACTGACTATAAAAATAAATATAGTTCGGGATGCGGAACGTATAACAGATAAAAAATTAAGACATATAATCTTAAATGATTTTCACACGTTACCAACAGGTGGTCATGCGGGTGTACAACGCATGTACAACAATATAAGGAAACGATATTTTTTGGGCAGGTCTCAAAGGAGACGTAAGCCACTTTGTCAAAAACTGTGATAATTGCCAAAGGTATAAGCATTCAAATCCGAAGAAGGTACCAATGGTAATAACAAGTACGGCCAAATCGGCATTCGAAAAGGTTGTACTTGACCTTGTAGGCCCTCTACCTGAGGATAGCCAAAATAAAAAATACATTTAGACGCTTCAGTGCGACTTAACAAAGTTTGTGGAAGGATATTCAATAGAGGATAAGGAAGCTAAAACAGTAGCAAAGGCATTCGTAGAAAATTTTATACTACGATATGGGATACCTTGTGAAATCCTAACGGACCAAGGTTTGGAAGTTATGTCTAGCACGTTTAAAGAAGCTTGTAAACTATTAGGGATCCAACAGTTAAATTCTACAGCATACCATCATGAAACGCTTGGAGGTCTGGAAAACTCACATAAACATTTGGGTGCGTATTTGCGTATGCAATTGTCAAAATATAAAGAAAGTAATTGGAGCGATTGGGTATCGTATTGGTGTTTTTCATATAACAACACGGTAAACACCTCAACACGCTATACACCATACGAGCTTGTATTTGGTAAAATAAGCAAAATCCCGTCAAACCTTACTAATCAAATCGATCCTATTTATAATTTTGAGGATTACCCATTTGAGTTAAAATTTAGATTGCAGACTGCGTGGAATGATGCAAGAAATAACTTAATTGTCTCAAAAACTAAGCGTATAAACTCCAATAAAAAATGCAATAGCTATAATTATAAAATCGGAGACATGGTCCTAATAGAAAACAAAAATGTAGAAAATAAATTAGCACCTTTGTTTAAAGGTCCATTTAAAATTTTAGATATTAAGAATACCAATGTAGTTTTAAATGTAAATAATAGGCCTAAGGAGGTACATAAAAATATTATTAAACCTTATTTTTAAGTCTTAAATTGTACATAGTATATAAGATAGCAGAATAAAAAAAAAAGTTCAGAAAACATTTTTTTTTCAACTTTTGCGGGGAAGGTGTAATGGATTATGGTTGAAACAAAAGGCTAAATATATAATCTTGAAAGGTTAGTCCCTAGTACTTGTTAGGTCATCAATCTATTGCACGTATCAAAGCCATTGACCGTGAAGGTTAGCAGGTATATTATGTTATGTTATTATTTAAATATTAGTTTATATAACAATACTGATATATTATTGTAAACTGTGTATATTAAATGATGTTTGTTTAATGTTTAAATATATATATATATATATATATATATATATATATATATATATATATATATATATATATATATATATATATATATATATATATATATATATATATATATAAATAATAATTTGATTTATACACATTAAGATTAGATACGATTAGATATAATTAGATACATTTAGATGCATTTCGATGCAGTAAGATAAGTATACTATTTTTCTATTTTTATATTAAAGTATGTTTTATACAAAGTCTCTTGTTTGACTTCTTGACGTGTACCAGATACTACGAACCAAGTACAAAGCAGAAGTACACCACATTATGAAAATAATGTTTCTTATAAGTTTACTGATATTATTTGCACAGATAGCTTCTTAAATGCCCTAGGAAAAAGAGGAAAAAGGACATTTTGCATGCTGACAGTTTGCTGGCATCTGGTTCAGCCGTTTTGAAAATATTCAAATTTATAATTAAAAATTCTGTTGATAGTAAAAGTGAGCATTTCCTTGGAAAATAAGTTATTATAAACTTAAAAAATCTAAAAAATTACATATTTTTAACGTAACTTCCCTCTTTGCATTTGAAAACGTTTTTCCTCGACTTACTATTCATCACATTGAAAACAAAATCGGACTGGTTCCCATTAAGTATAGTTCGATCATTTTTAAAATGAAAATTCGGTGCCCTTTGAAAAGAAAAAAAACATAAAAAGTAGCAAAAAGGTTTAATTTTTATTGTCGGTCGCCTTTGCTTTTTATATAGTCTATTATTACGGACACGTGCGGGAAGCGGCACATTATAAAAAGCAAAGGCAGCCGCAGTTCAAACCAAATCTTTTTTGGTACTTTTTATGTTTTTTTTTCTTTTCAAAGGGCGCCGAATTTTCATTTTAAAAATGATCCAACAACATAATTTCATTTTCAATGTTTTATCTTGCCTTTATTAAAATCTTGAACATTTTCAAAACGGCTGAACAGATTGCGAGCAAACCATATATTTTTGAAAAAAGATAAATAGACCAGGCAACTTTCGAGACAATTACCATAAAAATATTCATGTTTCATCTACAAAAAGTTACCTTATTAATTTTTTTAAATTTTTTAATGTTTATTCAAAGATAAAAAATGATGGGTAATTTTCTCGAAAGTTGCCTCCTCTCCGATTTTGACCAAATTTGGTATACGGGGGTTTTTTGGGCTCTGATTACGAATCTGAAAAAATATTTTTCGGCAACGTTTCGTTTTCGAGATATTCATCATCAAAGTTAAAAATCAAACTAACCTTATTTACACTATTCCTCCTTCTTTTTGCACAGAATTCTTAATTTTTACACTAAATTGGCACATAATATTTTAAACACGCCTTTTAAAAACCTGTTTTTATATCTATTTTACACCTTTTTTCCATTTAATTGCAACCATGTATACACTAGGGAATCATGGCCGCCTCGCTTGAAAGTGAAGCTTCGCAATTTGATGGAAAAGAGGTGTAAAATAAATAAAAATATAAGGTTTTAAAGGGTGTTTATAAAATAGTGCCACTTTATATAAAAATCAAGAATTGTGTACAAAAAGAAGGGGGAATATAGTGAAAATAAGGTTAGTTTGATGATGAATATCTTGAAAACGAAACGTTGCCGAAAAAATATTTTTTCAGATTCGTAATCAGCGCCCCAAAAAACCCCCGTATACCAAATTTGGTCAAAATCGGAGAGGAGGCAACTTTCGAGACAATTACCAAATGATGAAACTTTTATACAAGAAGTTTTTTTCCATTCTTTTTAGTTATCATTAGTAAGTGGGTCCTCTACATTTTTCTTTAAAAAATTAGGAACTGGTATTGCTTACTATAATTTTCTTAAAAAACATAAATCAAATATGTTTTTAGTTTATAAAATTGTAGAAGATTCTTATTATTTAATTTGTTTTAATATTTTATTTAATACCTAAGTTTTTCCTCAGATCGACGACCAGTTTAAAGTGTGATAAAGAGTCTAGAGTCGTCCATTTTGCATTTAGTTTAATAATTTATTTAATACCTGAGTTTTTCCCCAGATCGACGACCACTTTAAAGTGTGCTTAAGAGTCTAGAGTCGTCCATTTTGCATTTTTGTTTTATCCTGTACTATAAAAATTCTAGATATTTCTAAATATCTATATTTTTATAAAAGGCGACAGAACTTTTTGCAATGATCACTTATAGCCTAAAATGATACCAAATAAAAAAGACATTAAATTGTTTTTACTCAGAATAAAGTTAGATTAGATTAGATTATTTGATCGGAGATGGCAAAAATGACCTCCATCACTGCAACCTTACCAGATTTATTGTGGTTTCTCCTGTCGTTCTTTAGAGTACCTTGTCCAGGCCCGTATTCTTAACTAGACTCCAGAGTCTTGACACTGGCCACTCCATATATCTTGCTGGTTTTGGCTTTTCCTCACCAAGCCTAGTAAACCTAAGCCTACATAGTGCTTCGCAGTGGCACCACACATGTACAGCTGTTTCTTTAGCCTCCTGGCAGAACCTAAACAGGCTATCCTCCACCAGGCCTATTCTTTCCAGGTGCTTGTTGAGCTTGCAATGTCCTGATAGATGACCTACCGTTATCCTTACGACCTTACGGCTGTGGCTCAGTAGGTCCGAGGTAAACTTGGCCGAGCAGGTCTTAATGAACTGCTTTACCTGTCGTTGTTCTGGTGTTTGTACCCACCAGCTTTGAAACTCTCTGTCTACCCAGCTCTTAATAGATGTTTAAAGAGGCCTGCCGAGATTCCACAAAATGGCTCAAGGCCTATCATTTCCATGGCTGATCCTCTTTTGGCTAGGTCGTCGGCCTCTTCGTTACCTGAGTGGCCCTCGTGGCCTGGTACCCAGGCTACCGTAAGTTTGTTTGCCAAGACGACTTTTTCCAGGGCGTGTATACAGTCCCCCACTAGTTTGGAATTAACTTTTGGAGAACTAATTGCCTTCAGGGCCGCTTGGCCGTCTGAGTAAATGACAGTGTGTTTTTCTTTACTCCCTTTTTCTTTAATCAGCACGGCACAATGCATTATTGCTGCGATTTCCGCTTGGAAAACCGTGGCGTGCTGACCAACACTTAAGGTTATCTATTATCTAGGCTTGTCCCCATAGTTCCTACTCCCTTGTTGGTTGTTGGAGCCATCTGTACACAATAAAGTTACTTTAAATTATTAAAATGTTGTACATTCTAGTGGTACACGATTCGTTTGTAAATGTATGTCTTGTTGTGTGTTTTGTTGTTTTTAAATCTTAATAAAATTTATAATACTTAAAAGCCAAAAAATAGGGCATATTTCAACAAAGAAAATAATGTTTATTTACCAAGACCGAAATGTCGTCCTGTTAGTTTAACCTTAAACTGGCAGAACTACGATTTAAAAAAAACCTGAAGCAAAACAATGTTTATTATAGTAATAAAATAGCCTGATGTGAGCCTAAAAATAGTCTTAAATAGGAGTCAAAATTTAGGTGTGGTTCTGCTAACTTAAGTAGTATAAAATCTTTGTATTTTTTGTACTATGACTTTATCATTAATGATAATTTCCTTACGTTTATCTTTTTTTAAAGTTTATTTTTAAATACTAGATGTGTTCTGATCAAACCAGTTTTTATTTTTGTTATTGCATTTTCAACTAGATTAGAAATCTAGGCTGTTAATAATTTGTATCATAGCAAACAAAATAGCTCCTTAAATGCTACCTTCTAAAATAACAAAGTTATTTTCTAACAAAGTTATTTTTTGAAATAAAATATTTGCAGTAGGTTTGGTCTTGTTCTGTAACTATCCTTTGTATTTCATAACTGGGGTTCAATTTAAAACATTTAAGAGTATGAGACCGTACAGATAATTCTTTTAACTGGAGTATTTAAATATAGTATAAAAAGGTAAATCTAAGACTGTTTCCATTGACACTTTGCCACCTTTCAAGCAATCTAACATGTTAACACAAAAATGTTACGATGTTCAAAACGTTTGTTAAAATGTGCACTGTTATTGGCTTTACATTTTTAGTAATTGTTTAAAATCGCGACCCCACCTATATTTGGCTATAAAAAATCGAAAAATGTAGATTTTGACATGTTTTTTTTTTTCATTTTGTTTTATTTTACTTTACGGAGCATTTATGAATCTTTCAAAAGAAATCGAAAAAAAATGTATACATTTTTACTTTGAAGATAAAAAAATGGTTATTTTTCAAGTTTTTCGTCAATAAAATGCCTACATTTAAGTTTTATTGATTTGTTTTAAATTCTACTTTTAAAAACAAATAATTAAAAAAATAAAAATATAAATTTTTGTATTTTTCAAAAAAATATTTTAATCGAAAAATTTACATTTTTGATTTTTTTTTTAAATTATTCTATTTTTGATGAACTTTAAGAATAATAATATTTGGCAAATCAAAAAAAATATTTTGTAAATTTTGTAATTTTTTAAAAAATTATAAAAAATCCAAAAATAAATATTTTCAAAAAAAAAAAAAATTAAATTGTTTTATTTTTAATAAGTATTAAAAAAAAAATTATAATGTTAAAAAGAAAAAACATATTTTATAAAAATTTCAAGCAAGACCAAAAAAAAATTGAAATTTTTAGCCTTTTAAATTAAATTTACTTTCGGAAAATTCTTCTTCTTCTTCTTCTTCTTTTTCTTTTCTGGAAGCCATCTAGATTTACTGCCTTTGTGCCTAATCTCCCATTATCTTTTATACCAAACCTCCCATTAGTCTTGTTCCGTCTACGAGTCTATAACCTGGTTGGTTAACAAGGGTGTTAAACCTAACAAGGAGTGCTCGATCCCATTTAAGCCCATATACTCCAATTTAAATGTCAATTCGGTATTTGTGACGTAATCCGTTGGCCTGTTTGTTTTGTTTACAAGTAATATAAAGTCTTAATTTTTTAAAATATTATACATTACAGTTCTAATAGTAAGTGCATATCCAAAACAGTTTTTAAACGTTGAATATTTAACAAAAGTTAATAAAATAAATCTACCTTCTAGGCAAAATGGGCAAACGGGTGACGTCCAAACATAACCTATATCTGCGGACAAATAGTAAAAATCGAGCACTCCTTGTTAGGTTTACCACCCTTGGTTGGTTAATATATTCCTGTGGGCTCATTTTCGGTTGCCCGAATAATGCCTGTCTTTTGTGATTTAACACTTCACATTCGCACAGGATATGGTAGGCTGTCTCTTCCCCCTCGTCGCACATTCTGCAACTTGGGTCCCCATTATATGAGCCTATCTTGGGTAGCTGTCCTCTCAGGTTATTGTGCCCTGTTAGCAGCCCTACTGTGATGCTAAGTCTTTTCCTACTTTGTCTAAGTAGTTCTTCCTTTGTTCTTTTGGATGGGCCCTTTATGAAGCTTTTACCATGTCTTACTCAACTGAGGCTCCCCCAATATTTCTCGTGCTGTGGTTTTGGTCACTCCAAGGGCAGGTTCTGGTCCAAAGTATGGTGTGGATGATCCCTGTCTTGCCAGTTCATCCGCTTTTTCATTGCCTTCTATTCCCGAATGTTCTGGTACCCACAGGAGACTTAGCCTGTTGCATTCTCCCAGGACTTCCAGTTCTTTTTGGCAGTTCCATGTCAGCTTGGACATTACCTTATAGTTTAAAAGTGCCCCTAGTGATGCCTGACTGTCTGTTCTCGGAAAATTAAATTATTAAATATTTATTCAGTTATATTCTTCAATGCGCCGAAAGGTAGAATATTTTGAAAAAAGAAAATTTGTCGATAACTCACTTTATTTGTTGAACAATGAATTTCTTTAAATTATAATATTTAACCAGTATTCAAAAAAACTAGGTTTTACATATTTATTTATAGATGCAGTGTATGTGGTGAACAAATCAACATTGAATCAGGTAAAAACATATGGAGCTCTTTACAGGATCACGACCATTTTGAAGAGTTGTATTATAAATTTCTAAATAATAAGTTAGAAATCACAAAGTTGGAAGACGAATTTCAGGCAGTTACATTAGAAAGTGATAGTAATATAATGCTTGAGGACGCTAACAATACTGGTGATTCAAATACTGATGATACCATTAATCAACAGGAAATGAAACCATCTACAAGTGGTACTCAAAAGGTATAATCCAAATACAATTAAATGTAGTACCAAAATAAAGTAAATATTAATTTTTTTATTTAACTCAAATTCATATATTACGGTTAATAAGATTAATACATTTTACCAATATCAATAGGTTTAAATAAAAGTACCCAATATACAAAAATTTTATAAAAATTGAAATTTTAAATTATAAAATTTGTTACATTTAGTATTAAGCATCTAATTTGTTAAAATTACTAAAACATATAGCTGTAAATACAGTACAAAACAAGACATTATTTAACAGTCACAATTCAAACAATTATTAGATCTTTTGGCCAAAAAATTTTTTGGAGTCGCGAATGTTTTGTAATCCAAAAAATAGCGTTTGAGTCCACGATTGTGGGATTTTTTTTAACTAGATCATCATATGGGTTGTATTGCCTGTTTTTACAACTTCCATATGCTTTTTTTTCTAAATCCTCTGTAAGTCCATTTCTCATAGAGATATCAAATGTTGAATGAAAAAGGACCCTTTTGATATCTGTTGATATCTCAGCAACCAATGGTCGTATAGTGAATCGAAAGGCAGTTTCGGAATCTGGAATAAATTTCCTACAAAAAACTGTTTGGATCGTTAAAAACATTTTTTTTAATTCTTGACATGAACTTGAAAAAACAGATAAAAAACAAGCAATTTATGGTTTTTTACAAAGTTTTTTGCCTAACTGCGATTTTTGGTGGTAAGACTAATGTTCAGCATAATTTTAACCACAACAACCCTGTAAAATTTCAATTGGGTCTACCGAACGTTTTTCTTTTGTTTCAAAGAATTAAACTTTTGCAAAAAATTAATGGACCTATTTTTTGGACCTCAAACGTTTCAAAATCATGTTAAAAAACATTTTAACCGCAAGCAACGATAAAATTTGCACAAAAAATCGAAAAAATTAGAAAAAGTTTGGATTTTTTTGCGGAAACGCTTTTGAAAATTTGAGACAACAATGTTTTATCATTTTCAACTCAATTTAACTTTTGAAATTCATGTTTTTGTTTTTTTTTTAATTTAATAAAAAAAAAGATGACCTAAATTGAATTTCATCAGGGTCCTCCAACAGCCAAATAAGCACCATGTCGGTCGCTTCGGTTTACGCTATTTTGTCCAAAAAGGGTAATTTATGGATCTTCTTCGATGATTTCGTGGGGTATATCATCCTTACTACACCGTCGTAGTCGTCTTTTTGCACCAGCTAGCTCTCTGGTTGGTAGCACGGTAAAAGTCTCAACGGCATAAAAAATTATTTAGACATTGATTAGAGAAAAAAAAACAAAATTTGTTCGATTTTTTTCTGCAAATTTTATCTTTGCTTGATGTTAAAATGTCAAAAAAAATTGTTTTTTTTTTCAGTTTTAACATGATTATGAAATGTTTAGGGTTCTAAAAGTTGGTCCTTTAATTTATTCAAAAGTTTGATTGTTTGAAACAAAAAAACCGTTAGTTAGATCAAATTGAAATTTTACAGGGTGTTGTGGGTCTTCACTTTCATCAGAATCTTGACTATCTTCAGAATCTTCACTATCGTCCCTATCTTCAGTATTGTCAATGCTTTTGACAATATTTTGTTTTAAGTTTGGTTCTCGAAGTAAATTAAGGATATCTCGTGATAAGGGTTCTTTGTTTGATCGGGCACCCACACATTCTGACAGAGAAGATATATATAGGGATCAGAAGATATTAATAGCCTCAAGAAGATATCATTCATAGATTTTTCACGCGAAAATGTTCTTGAAAACGATTCTCTATACTTGCGAAAGTCTTTATTGCGTGATTCCAAGGCTTCTTCCGAATACATCCCTATAAAAAGAGGTGAATTTTTTATTATTTCCGACCCATGTATAAGAATTCTGTGTTAACTAGCTGGCATATTGTACCATGGATATAGGTTTACGTAGAGTTCTGCGGTATTTTTGCAGTATTCGGGTAATGACTCTGTGTTTATTTCGTACCCACAGCACATGGTAGTCAAAATTGTGTATAAGTGTTTTAGAAACTCTTCATTAAGATCTAAAAAACGATAAATTAATTAAAACTAATAAAATTAAATTAACTTTAATTAAATAAAATGTTTCATTAAAATTAAAAGCAATATCACTTACCGGTTATCTTAGCTGTTATTGAATTATTTCGGAAAAATTTACGAGCCGTGTTCCCATCGTTAGTGGTACCAAAACCCTGCTTTGGCATGTCAACCAGCAAATGCAAATGTTCCCTTAACTTCTGTATGATTTCATCTTTTCGGGATTTGACCAAGTTTTTCTCGTGTGGTTTTAGAACTTGCCATTTTTTGACCACTATTTTATAAGAAATATGCAGGCAGCATTCCAAACACCTTATCCAAGCGTGTAGGGTGGAAATACCATAATCATAAAATTTTTCTTCTACGGGTAGAGTAAATATTTTGTTTAATTCATGATTTTAGGGGTAGCACCACAGATTCCACAAGTTTGTGTGGATGTGTTACTTATAACACTAAACATCTTTCCGTCTATCATTGTTAACTTTAAATGGTGATTTATAGCCAATTGACGATCATTAATTATTGTCGGTTGAATTTTATTAATTTTCTCTTCTACTTTAGCAATTTCTGCTCTTGATAAATCAGGTGCCTCTTTTGCAAAGATCAACTTAATTGGTCTACAGAATCTTGTAGATGACGGCCGAGTATTTTGCCATAGTATGGTATCATCATCATCTGCCGTCTTTTGCAGGGGAACTAAGCAAATGGAAAATAAGTCGGTATCAGTTTTTGTGACATCTTCTCCACTAAATTTTTGCCTATAGGTTGAGTGACCTCCACTGCCATCGCAACCCCATTTGTACTGAATTGTGACCGTTCTTGAAGAAGACTCTGGTAAATTTTGAAAAATTTCTTCTTGCGTTTGGAAAATTCGTTGGGATGTATGGTCAACGAGTGCTACTTTTATGAAATTTTTTTCAGGAAAACATTTTTTTTCGCAGCGAGAAGAATATTGTAGTTTGGATAAATATTTGCATTTCGGCATTTTGCTCCTTGTTGTATTAAAATATAACTTTTCTTGTTTAATCGGCTATCAATAAAAAGACTCAGAGCGTCTTCTGGTGTATATTTTATCATTTTTGAGAAGGGACTTTCTATTTTTTTTTTTAATTTGCTTAGATCTTTTGATGGCAATACCGTTACTTTTTTAATAATTTTAGAAGCGGTTCTTTTTCCAGATAACTCAAAACTTTTACGTGCAGCAAATGTAAGCTCCGGCAAAGAGTAATCTTTAAGTAGAGGCATAATTTTTTGACGTTTTCGCTGTTCTGCAAGATCTTCAAGATTTTTGCATGGGCGTCCTTTACTAGTGCTGGGCAAGCATTGGTCAGAATCTTTTAAGTTTTCAAAGAATTCGATTGAAGTATTTAGCCAGTCACGGTGCTTTATTTCAAATTTGTTTCTGGTGCGTGTACAGCATTTCCACATTTTATTTACAGAAACGTTAAAATTTCTTACTTTTTCTTTGACTGCATTATATCTAGCGCTATCTTCTTTATCATTTAAATGAAGTTTATTTAAAACAAACGTTAAAACATCGCCGTTTTTTTCATCTATGGAACTACCTTCGCACCAAACGTTAAATAGTTCACTTTTTTGAATTGACATGATCTACAAAAAAAGATTGTTAAGAAAGTGGCACACTTGGGCAACAAAACTTAATATGAGCTAAGGGCCGACAACAGTGACTTTAATAAAAAAATGTTTTTAGGTTGACCTGGTTTGACCTCTGGTTTTGCGTGCTTTTTAAAATAAACATTTAATTTTTATATATATATATATATATATATATATATATATATATATATATATATATATATATATATATATATATATATATATATATATATATATATATATATATATATATATATATATATATATATATATATATATATATATATATACAAACAAATTAAAATCCTTACATTTCGTAATAATGCCCTACAAAAAACAATTAACATTAATTTTATAAAAAAATACATACCTTAAACTTCCGAACACAGTTATAACGTTAGTCCAAACTTTTGCAGAAATAATTTATTTGAACACTCAAACTCTCTAAAATTTTATTAAAAAAATAAAAATATTCACTGCTTTTAGCAAACTGGAATATCTGCATGACTTGAGATAAAAAATATTTTAGTACAAAAAAATGTTATCAGGAATGTTATCTTCATGATAAAAAATATAACAAAGAAATTCTTAATACAGACTTATTTGTTTATTTTCGCCTAAAATAGCAAAAATGACCTATGTGCGTCATGCCCTCCTTTCCCGGTCTAGTGACGTGGATAGCTACCAAGTCCTTGTTACAGGAACCAGATGTTCTTTCTGAGACCGCATCTCCGGCCTTAGTAAGCGGATAGGACCGTTTTAATAGGGTAAGGCCGCCTTACCCTATCCGCTTTCTGTTTAAAACCAGGAAACCCTTTTCCCTATAAAGGCGGTTCTGTCCGCCTTCTGATTGGATTCCTAAGCACCTGTTTGTTCGGGATGGATTAGCCCTTCCCCGTGAGACAGGCGCCGGTGACTTCAGGGGCACCTTTCGAAACGGATTCACCCGGTTTGGTCGGCGCACCTTTGCTTGTGACCATTAGTGGCACCTCTCGAAACGGTTTTATCCGTTTCGGTCAGCGCACTTGTCACTTTTTTCCCTTGAAAGCGGTTCTGTCCGCTTTCTGTTTGGAGCTAGGGAAGTAATAGTCCACCACGGCAGAGCCCCGCATTACTGCAGTAAGGCTAGATACTCTGAGAGGTCGCCCTGTATCTCAAAAGCAGCGTTGGAGACACCTGTTTAAGGCACAGGATGTCATTCACTCATCAGCACGGTATGCTAACACCTTCAGTTAAGCCTTGTGTTCATCTTAGCTTCGGATCCCGTTCCATGCGCTAACCAAAAGAGTTGTCGATAACCAGCAACTCTAGCGCATGTTCCAAAAGATCCTACTGGGCCCAACCACCACAACGACATGTGAACACAGCGGTTGCGATGCTTAATATAAGTCCTTTCACCAAAATTGGCAGTTTTTTTTTAATTCGCAGAATAAAAAAAAATTAACTATCCTAACCGTTTTTCGTAGGAAAGTTACTCCAGATTCCGAAACTGCTTTCCGATTCTCGATACGACCATTGGGTTGCTGAGATATCAACGGTTGAATTCAAAAGGGCCCTTTTTCATTCAAAATTTGATTTCTCTACGAGAAATGAACTTACAGAGAAAAAAAGCATATTGAAGCTGGATAAATAAGCCATCCAATCCAAAAAAAAAAATCCCACAACTGTGTACCTACTTACAAGAAAAAAGAAAACGTTTTAAAAAATTTCTCTTGCGTGCTATTTCTTTGGATTACGTAACAGTCGCGAACCCAAAAAAAATTTTGGCCAAAATATCCCAAAACTAGAATTTTAAAGCTTCAAAATGCCTTTTTTAGATTGTCGATACGACCATTTTTCACTGATATACAGCCTGTCAAAAATCACCCAAAAATTTCGAAAATTTTTTTGGACCTTTAATTTTTTCCATTAGTGTATATTCAGTTGTACGTTTTTTTAAAGCCCTTAATTGGCAAGTTTTACCATAATAGTTTTGTATAGGATTTTATTATTTTTTAGATAAATACATGCTTATCAAAACGAAATGAACTGAACTCTGATGAGAATGTAAACAGTTTTCGTTTTAATTTTAATGTTTGCTACGATGAATTTGTCGAGTCCAAAATATACCCTTCTAGTATTATGCTTGGAGTACGCAGGTATGACAAAGTTAAAGAATTTACCATTCAAAGAGCTGGTAATTTAAAAGCTGTGTGCTTGATTTGTAACTGTGAAATAAATGGTATGAGGATATCCAAAAATATGCTAGTTAACCATGCCATGGGACAAAGACATTTAAGAGCCGCCGTTACACCACAAATTGTAGAAATTTTACAGTTTTACCATGACTTTTGGCTGAAACAAGAGCCTTTCATTCAGGCACATCAAGTTTATTTCAGACCAGACGGTATTCCAAATTTTAGATGTGCACTCTGTCATAAAACTTTAAATATTGATCAAGTGATTATGCATATTTTATCAGATTCACACAGAAATATAGTTATGGCAATGTTTGAGAAACGGAGCAACTTGTATTTTTTAATAAATTTACAAGTTCAGGTTTATGGTATAACCCAGGAGCAATTTGATGCAATGGAAAATGAATTTAAAAAGAAAGAAGAAGCAAAAGAGGAGGTTAAATTTCGCGAAAGAAAGAAAAAGAAAATTTCTGATTCTGATGCTTCCGATGGTAAGTACACATGTACTATATTAAAAACCGCAGTTAGTAACGTGAATTCTTAAAATATTTTTAAAAAAATTGTTAACGGAAAAAGTTAAAAGAAGGTATTTCTAAAATAAATGGCCACTTTAAAATAAGTTACTGATTGGCATAAAATTATTTAAAACTTCCTTCATTTATTTATTCTAAATATTTAATGGCAAGCCTGCTGGAAAGCATTAGATGTCTATAGTTACCGCAAGCTAACACCACATAAAACTAATTAATTTTAAACAAAATGCTTATTCCATATTATGTATTTTGTGAACTTTACGCATTTAATTAGTACATTAAACAAAAATACATAAAGAGTTTAGTAGCGTCAATGAAGCATGTTAGTTGGAAGTCCTCAAAGACAGCTCCGATTTTGATAATTTTTTAAAAATAATTTTGTTTTTTGTATTATTTAAAATCAGAAACCTTTTGAAGGGGGCAAACAAATATTTATATTGTTTAAAAAGTATTTATAATATTTAAAAAAAACATTTTTTTTTAAATCGTTCTAACTTTTTAAATATTAATTTTTGTCAGTTTTACACATTTTTGTTGTAGATAATAATTAAATTTCCCACAAAAATAGTTTCATAATAATTTCTCGTATTTTTCATAGATTGAAGATATCGTGAACTTCAATTTCTGACAGAAGAAATTTTTAGAGTATTAAAAGATTACTGTAAACCATGAAACGAATTACAATTTTAAAATCAACATTTAAAAAGTTCTATCTTAACACAAAATCAGGTACATAATAAAATTAATTTAAACAGGATGCCTACCTTGGAGTTCTGATACATTTTTATAACTAAAAGAATTTTAAATCTATGTCCGTTTGATTTATTTTTTATTTCATTGATATTTTTTTTAAATAAAGGAACTAAAAAGAGATAAAGGCTTGCTATTTGCCTATTTGTTTTTCGATATGCTGTATACAGGGAAGTGGTCGCTGTTATAAATGTGGGTTGTGTTATTTTTTTAGTGTTAGTTAAATTAATTTTAAGTCTGTAAATATTTATCTAAAGTAGGATTATAGCCTTGGTCACACAATAAGCTTTAACATGCGATAGCGGCAGCGGCCTTTTTTTTATCTAATACTAGCAGACGCAACTCGGCAGTTTTTGCCGAAACCGGTCTCAGCGGGCAAAATAAAGATTAGGAGGCAGGGTCACTTCGAGTCACGGCTTCGTGAAGTAAAGACGAAATTAAAAGACGTAAGACGGGTACGAAAAGTGCCAAAAAAGACGAGTTTTTCGCGGTGTTAAGGCGAGGCGCCGTGAACAAAAGACGAGGATAAACCACACAGAGACGCTGTGGTGGTTTATGCAAAGAAGAAGCTACAGAATCCAGACGGGGTTCTGTAAGTTATATTTTTAAGTGAACCCAAGACTGTTGTTTTGCAAAAGCTATTTTGTATCACTAACTTGTGTGTTAAATATTGTGTCCAAGTTTAGTATTAGTGATTTTTCTTTTTACTCTATTAAACTTATTATGAAATTATCTGGTGCCTTTTTGACATTTCCCTAGGCAATGATATAAAAAATTCCTACAATTTTTGGGGGCTCGTCCGGGATAATTCAAGTTAATAGAGTAAAAACGCAAGGAATCGATTTGGAGTGTTGTGTTTTGGACAAAGTTGTAACTTCAGAAGAGCAAAAGAAAGTTTGGACTTCCAAGGTAGGACGTATGATTCATTTAAGTAGGAGTGGTAACTTTAGCGTCAATTTTATCCATTGTTCCCGCCAACGAGACGGATGGTTGGAGAGGCTTGAACGACGATGTGCGTCGGTAATAGAGATGATGCAATACGACGTTGTGATGTTTCGAGGCGCTGTCGGTCGGCGTTGATTGGAAAAGCGCAACGGTGGCGACAACGCAGGTGACGCTCCGCAGTGTTGTACTAGGTAATATCGATATCGAAGTACTTGTCAGGTATGTGGACATGTGAGAAAAATAAATAAACAGAATGGTGTTTTATTTTATTTAAAGTTTACTGTGTATGCTATTATTTTTAGATGATTGATTATGATTTTATTGTCTTTATGTTGTTATACTGTTTCGTTATGACGTAAAGTAAATATGTTTTTTTTTAAGCTGAATTTAGTATAGTAACATTTTTTATTTTTAAAAAACACATTTTTCTTTCGAAATTGTTAAAATTTGAAATGACAGTGTAGTCGAGGTAAGATAGATACTATTGAACATTTTACTCGAACTATTTAGTTTGACTTTTATAAAATAATTTAGGAGTTGCCAGTTCTTGAGAATAAAGACATTCTTGTTTAATTTTTGTTACACACAGGTATTATATTTTAAAAAAAAATTAGATTGTTTTCTGTGTAATTTTTCTGTAGTGTTAAGAATTTTTTGTTTTTTTTTGCCGTATACTGATGATGTAATCTTTGACAATATTTAGTAATAGTGCGGTTGCCGAGGTTTGTAGTTTTTAAAGTTGGACAGTCGGATATTTTTTTTTATTTTTTAATTATTTTGCAATAGTGCAATGCCTTATTGTTCTTTTTTTTTTAGATTAATTTAGAAGTTTTTTATTTAGGTTTAGGTTAACCAAACAGAACCCCTTTTGGATTTCGGTTATTATAAGACGTTCTAAGCCGTTAACTGCGTCCTGCACTGCGTTCGATTTCTTCCAAATTGTTCATTAGTCGTTTTTTTTCTTCTCTCTTTTCCTCCATGACGTAATGTAAATATAGACATTCTAAACTGAATCTTAAGCGTTCTTTATATATATATATATATATATATATATATATATATATATATATATATATATATAAAAGTGGAAGGGTAGTCTTGACCGACTAGTTGAATACAAAGATTCTAAATTCTTGGGGATTCGGTCCAGGGCTGAAGTAAAACTCTTTTTTTACTAAACGCCGAGCTTTCGGAAATTTATTTTTTCCTTTTTCAAGGCTACAATATAAAGAAAAATTTTTTACAATCAAAAATTAATCTACAGATGCAACTTATTGTTTTAAAAACGATAAAAAAAAAAATATATAGCAAAATATAACAATAAAACTTACGTGCAAAGTGAGTTTTCTTAAGGCTAGAGTCTTTATAAGAAACATAATCAATTTATTGTTTTACATCTTAGTACTCATAATTTTTTAATTTAAATTTTTAACATTTATACATCCTGGTGTTTTCTAGAACATCTTGAAACATACTGTTGAGTTAATACATATCGAAATCAATAGCGGTAGTGGTATTATCAGGACAAAATTCCTTTGTAGGTTTTTTTCTTTTTTTTGTTATTATGTCGAAAAAATATGTATAAAGTGTGCATGTTGGAAATTTTACAGAAAATTCTTTTAAAATTATTTAGGACTTTTTCTTTCTTTATATTTTATTATACAATAATTTAAAAAAATTTAAAAAAAAAAAAAAAAACCAAGGATGGATACAAAAAAAAGAAATCTTTCTAAATTAATTATTGTTTTGTTTTAAGTTTTCTAATAGGCTAGAATAAATTATGCTTAGATCGTCAATATCTTTTCTTTTATTCATGCAACAACTATCCAGGAAAATCTCCACCATTTCTAAAAACTGTCTTTTGTTTTTGTTTTTTTCTGTATTAAGTACCTTTGCATTAGCAAAATCTATGTTATGATTGGTCATAAGGACATGTTCTGATAGGGTACATGTTTTTTTATTGAGTCTGCAATCGCTCTTATGTCTGGTAATGCGTTGCTGTAAAACAGTGGAAGTTTGTCCTATATAGTTACTGTTGCATTCTATGCATTGAAGAGAGTAAACAACATTCGATTTATTTAAATCTCTATCTGTATCTTTTAGCCTGGAAAAAGTGTTTCCAATTTTTAAAATTTGTTTTCCACTTATTTTAAGGCCTGTATGTTTAGTTAAAATTTTTGCTAATTTGTGAAAAGTTTCACCGCAATAGGGTAGTGAAAAATAATAAGAGGGTTGATTCTCAGTTGATAAGGCAGTAATATTTCGAGAAATGTTAGTTGGTTGGTTATTATTCGATAAAACAGATGAGCTTTCTGGAGAAATAGCCAAACTGTGTTCATTGTTCTGCAGATTGTTAACTTCTATTGTTCTATTGTTATTATTTAAATTATTAGTATTTATAGAATTATTTAAAAATTTATTAAGTAAGAATTTTGGATAGCCATTGTCTAATAAGATAGAGTAGAGCTTTTTTATGTTTTTATTAATATATGATGGATGACAAATTTTTTGTATTCTGTTTTTTAATGCTAGAATAAGATTGATTTTCATTTTTTTTGTGTGGTATGAATGATAATTCATATATCTACCAGAGTATGTTGGTTTTTGATACCAGTCTACCTTTATTACATTGTTTTCTGTCCTTATTAGTTTAGTGTCTAAAAAGGGGACACTGTTATTAGTTTCACGTTCTATAGTGAACTGAATTTTGTTGTTATAGCTGTTGAAAATGTTTAGTATTTCTTCAACGCCATTGGTAGGAACAGAAGTTACTATGTCGTCGACATATTTTTTTAAAAAAGGCAGCTGGAAACTTAATTTTGGGATACATTCTTCTAGCAAGTCATCCATAACATATTGTGAGGCAATGGGTGAAATTGTAGCTCCCATAGGCGTACCCAAGATTTGTTTATAAAATTGATTATTAAATTTGCAAAAGGTTGTGTCAAAAATAAGTTCTATTATCTCCAGAAATTGTTTTTGTGTTAAATTGGTATTCTGTGATATTTGTGGCCAGTGTTTAATAATACTTTTTTTTATTAGAAAGTAGGGAATATTACTATATAGTGACACTACGTCCAGGCTAATTATTACATAATTTGGTGGTAACTGATAATTGTTTATAAATTCAGAAAACACAAAACTGTCTTTAGTAAAATAAATGTTATTATTGTCATATGATACTGTTAATATGTTAGTAGCAAATTCAGACAACTTACTATTAGGTGCATTGATTGATGAGATAATTGGTCTTAGTGGCACTGCAGTTTTATGTATTTTTGGTAACCCATAAAATTTTGGGGAAGTTTGATTGTATATCGTAAGCTGTTTGGATTGCTCTGGGGTTATTTTTTAGAGTTTTTAAGGTAGACACTAACTTATTTGCTTTTGTTGATAAGTAGATGTTGGATCCCTGTTTAAAAGTTTGTAGTAGGTGTTATCTGACAAAATTTCAAGTGATTTAGCTATATATTGTTCTTTTTCATAATTACTGTTACGTTACCTTTGTCGGCTTTAGTAACAATTAAGTCTGAATGTGTTTTAAAAATTTTTTTGTTTTAAAAATAAACTACGTAAATAATTGTTATGGGCCGGTTTATTTATAAAATTAGTAATGACATTAGTTACTTGAGCCCTTAAGACATTTCTGTTGTTTTCTGGATACATGAAAATTATGTTCTCTATATCGGCTAAGAATTTTTTTAAATCAATATCTTTCGAATTAGGTTCAATGCTAAAATTATGTCCCAAAGCTAAGAAATTTTTAATATCTGGTGGAATGTTACATCCAGAAAGATCTCTAATCCAGTTTTCTTTGGTATTGATCAGTTTGTTGTTTTCTAAATTTTTAAGATTATTGAGTTTTTTTATATTGTTTTTTTGATCTTTTTAAATTTGTTTTCATATGAGATATTTTGAAAGTTGCAAAATTGATTAAAAAGATACAGATAGAGATTTAAATAAATCGAATGTTGTTTACTCTCTTCAATGCATAGAATGCAACAGTAACTATATAGGACAAACTTCCACTGTTTTACAGCAACGCATTACCAGACATAAGAGCGATTGCAGACTCAATAAAAAAACATGTACCCTATCAGAACATGTCCTTATGACCAATCATAACATAGATTTTGCTAATGCAAAGGTACTTAATACAGAAAAAAACAAAAACAAAAGACAGTTTTTAGAAATGGTGGAGATTTTCCTGGATAGTTGTTGCATGAATAAAAGAAAAGATATTGACGATCTAAGCATAATTTATTCTAGCCTATTAGAAAACTTAAAACAAAACAATAATTAATTTAGAAAGATTTTTTTTTTGTATCCATCCTTACTTTTTTTTTTTTTAAAATTTTTTAAATTATTGTATAATAAAATATAAAGAAAGAAAAAGTCCTAAATAATTTTAAAAGAATTTTCTGTAAAATTTCCAACATGCACACTTTATACATATTTTTTCGACATAATAACAAAAAAAAGAAAAAAACCTACAAAGGAATTTTGTCCTGATAATACCACTACTGCTATTGATTTCGATATGTATTAACTTAACAGTATGTTTCAAGATGTTCTAGAAAACACCAGGATGTATAAATGTTAAAAAATTTAAATTAAAAAATTATGAGTACTAAGATGTAAAACAATAAATTGATTATGTTTCTTATAAAGACTCTAGCCTTAAGAAAACTCACTTTGCACGTAAGTTTTATTGTTATATTTTGCTATATATTTTTTTTTATCGTTTTTAAAACAATAAGTTGCATTTGTAGATTAATTTTTGATTGTAAAAAATTTTTCTTTATATTGTAGCCTTGAAAAAGGAAAAAATAAATTTCCGAAAGCTCGGCGTTTAGTAAAAAAAGAGTTTTACTTCAGCCCTGGACCGAATCCCCAAGAATTTAGAATCTTTGTATTCAACTAGTCGGTCAAGACTACCCTTCCACTTTTATTCTAGGCATGGGGTTCTACCAAACTATTACGCAACAATATGGTATAGCAACTACATCACTGCTTAAAAAATGGGCAAAATTAAACAACAAATTGGCTTCAATGAGAAACAGAAAAATTTATTTGTTAGCATGCAGATCCAATGGTATTACACCCTCTCATATTTCTAACAACACAAAAAACCTACCAAATTTAATAGAAACAACAAATGGAAGAACAGGACAACACACCATGGACTTTTTAGTAAGGTTGGATAGAAAGATTTTAAATTTAGAAATAGATACAACTTTTAAAAACATAGAACAGATAGAAAGATCTCTAAAAGACTTAACTCATAAATTAAACCAAAAAATTCCTCTAACAATTTTTAATCAATTTTGCAACTTTCAAAATATCTCATATGAAAACAAATTTAAAAAGATCAAAAAAAACAATATAAAAAAACTCAATAATCTTAAAAATTTAGAAAACAACAAACTGATCAATACCAAAGAAAACTGGATTAGAGATCTTTCTGGATGTAACATTCCACCAGATATTAAAAATTTCTTAGCTTTGGGACATAATTTTAGCATTGAACCTAATTCGAAAGATATTGATTTAAAAAAATTCTTAGCCGATATAGAGAACATAATTTTCATGTATCCAGAAAACAACAGAAATGTCTTAAGGGCTCAAGTAACTAATGTCATTACTAATTTTATAAATAAACCGGCCCATAACAATTATTTACGTAGTTTATTTTTTAAAACAAAAAAATTTTTTAAAACACATTCAGACTTAATTGTTACTAAAGCCGACAAAGGTAACGTAACAGTAATTATGAAAAAAGAACAATATATAGCTAAATCACTTGAAATTTTGTCAGATAACACCTACTACAAACTTTTAAACAGGGATCCAACATCTACTTATCAACAAAAAGCAAATAAGTTAGTGTCTACCTTAAAAAACTCTAAAAAAATAACCCCAGAGCAATCCAAACAACTTACGATATACAATCAAACTTCCCCAAAATTTTATGGGTTACCAAAAATACATAAAACTGCAGTGCCACTAAGACCAATTATCTCATCAATCAATGCACCTAATAGTAAGTTGTCTGAATTTGCTACTAACATATTAACAGTATCATATGACAATAATAACATTTATTTTACTAAAGACAGTTTTGTGTTTTCTGAATTTATAAACAATTATCAGTTACCACCAAATTATGTAATAATTAGCCTGGACGTAGTGTCACTATATAGTAATATTCCCTACTTTCTAATAAAAAAAAGTATTATTAAACACTGGCCACAAATATCACATAATACCAATTTAACACAAAAACAATTTCTGGAGATAATAGAACTTATTTTTGACACAACCTTTTGCAAATTTAATAATCAATTTTATAAACAAATCTTGGGTACGCCTATGGGAGCTACAATTTCACCCATTGCCTCACAATATGTTATGGATGACTTGCTAGAAGAATGTATCCCAAAATTAAGTTTCCAGCTGCCTTTTTTAAAAAAATATGTCGACGACATAGTAACTTCTGTTCCTACCAATGGCGTTGAAGAAATACTAAACATTTTCAACAGCTATAACAACAAAATTCAGTTCACTATAGAACGTGAAACTAATAACAGTGTCCCCTTTTTAGACACTAAACTAATAAGGACAGAAAACAATGTAATAAAGGTAGACTGGTATCAAAAACCAACATACTCTGGTAGATATATGAATTATCATTCATACCACACAAAAAAAATGAAAATCAATCTTATTCTAGCATTAAAAAACAGAATACAAAAAATTTGTCATCCATCATATATTAATAAAAACATAAAAAAGCTCTACTCTATCTTATTAGACAATGGCTATCCAAAATTCTTACTTAATAAATTTTTAAATAATTCTATAAATACTAATAATTTAAATAATAACAATAGAACAATAGAAGTTAACAATCTGCAGAACAATGAACACAGTTTGGCTATTTCTCCAGAAAGCTCATCTGTTTTATCGAATAATAACCAACCAACTAACATTTCTCGAAATATTACTGCCTTATCAACTGAGAATCAACCCTCTTATTATTTTTCACTACCCTATTGCGGTGAAACTTTTCACAAATTAGCAAAAATTTTAACTAAACATACAGGCCTTAAAATAAGTGGAAAACAAATTTTAAAAATTGGAAACACTTTTTCCAGGCTAAAAGATACAGATAGAGATTTAAATAAATCGAATGTTGTTTACTCTCTTCAATGCATAGAATGCAACAGTAACTATATAGGACAAACTTCCACTGTTTTACAGCAACGCATTACCAGACATAAGAGCGATTGCAGACTCAATAAAAAAACATGTACCCTATCAGAACATGTCCTTATGACCAATCATAACATAGATTTTGCTAATGCAAAGGTACTTAATACAGAAAAAAACAAAAACAAAAGACAGTTTTTAGAAATGGTGGAGATTTTCCTGGATAGTTGTTGCATGAATAAAAGAAAAGATATTGACGATCTAAGCATAATTTATTCTAGCCTATTAGAAAACTTAAAACAAAACAATAATTAATTTAGAAAGATTTCTTTTTTGTATCCATCCTTGTTTTTTTTTTTAAATTTTTTTAAATTATTGTATAATAAAATATAAAGAAAGAAAAAGTCCTAAATAATTTTAAAAGAATTTTCTGTAAAATTTCCAACATGCACACTTTATACATATTTTTTCGACATAATAACAAAAAAAGAAAAAACCTACAAAGGAATTTTGTCCTGATAATACCACTACTGCTATTGATTTCGATATGTATTAACTTAACAGTATGTTTCAAGATGTTCTAGAAAACACCAGGATGTATAAATGTTAAAAATTTAAATTAAAAAATTATGAGTACTAAGATGTAAAACAATAAATTGATTATGTTTCTTATAAAGACTCTAGCCTTAAGAAAACTCACTTTGCACGTAAGTTTTATTGTTATATTTTGCTATATATTTTTTTTTATCGTTTTTAAAACAATAAGTTGCATCTGTAGATTAATTTTTGATTGTAAAAAATTTTTCTTTATATTGTAGCCTTGAAAAAGGAAAAAATAAATTTCCGAAAGCTCGGCGTTTAGTAAAAAAAGAGTTTTACTTCAGCCCTGGACCGAATCCCCAAGAATTTAGAATCTTTATATATATATATATATATATATATATATATATATATATATATATATATATATATATATATATATATATATATATATATATATATATATATATATATATATATATATATATATATATATATATATATATATTTAAATGATGCGAGAAATAGGTAGCAGAGCAAACCTAGAGGCAGAAGTTATCATCCAGTACATAATAGACGGCATACATGATGAATCATCTAACAAAATAGTTCTGTATGGCGCCAAAAATTTCTCCGAATTTAAAGATAAAGTGAAATTATACGAGCAAATTAAGCAGAAAAAATTCTCAGATAGAGGTTCTAGTCATAAACCACCGTTTAACGGGTTATCATCGAGAAAAGGCGGAAATAATTTTGGCAATAAAATCAACAAGAAGTTAAACAAGAAATTAAAAGTGAAGAAAAAAGGAAAAGTGGTGGTATGAATTCTTCATTTGAGTCAGCGTGGTCATAATCAATAGTTGTCCAAACAAGAGCAAGGGCGTAAAATGCTTCAAGTGTAATGTTTTTTGGGCACATATCAACAGCATGTCCCAAAACAGCCAACGGTGCAAACGATAGAAATAAGGGACAGGATCGGAGAGTTCATGCGATACAAACAATACCGAAAAATTCAGTAAAACTAATAATAGATGATATCGAGTTGACTGCATTACTGGATACCGGAAGTGATATAACAGCTATACGAGAAGACGCTTACATCAATTATTTCAACCATATACAGCTGGATGACAACTGCCTATGGATAAACGGAATCGGAGGAAAGAAAATTAAGACTTTAGGTTGTTTTACAAAAGAAGTTGTTGTTAATGATGTAGAAATATCTTTAGTGGTACACGTGCTTCCCAAAGAGACTTCAAACTTTATGGCAATAGTAGGAAATGACTTACTGGATCATACTGAGGTGAATTTCAGAAACGGAGAAATTTTTGTTTTCAAGAAAGATGTGGAAAACTTCTTGATGACGATGAAGATTGAAACTGAAGAAGACCAAATAGAACTGGATAATATTGAAAATGTTGAGTACAGGAGCGAAGTGAAAGAACTGATAGAACAATATAAACCGGAAAAGATAAAAGAAGTAGATCTTAAAATGAAAATTATTTTAAAAGACGAAGAACCTGTCTATCAGAGGCCAAGAAGATTGTCAATGAATGAAAAGATGGAAGTTGAAAAGCAAATCCAGGAATGGCTGGACGAAGGGATAATACGGCCCAGTTGTTCAGACTTTGCGAGTCCAATTGTACTCGTAAAAAAGAAGGACGATTCTGCCAGAATATGTTGCGATTATAGGAAGATCAATCAAAAAATTGTCAAAGATAGATTCCCTCTCCCACTGATCGAAGACGTATTAGACAGACTCCAAGGCGCTAAATATTTTAGCACCATCGATTTGAGAAATGGATTCTTTCATGTGAATGTCGATGAGGATAGTATTAAGTATACATCGTTTGTAACACCCAATGGGCAATTTGAGTTCTTGAAATGTCCATTTGGACTTTGCAACAGCCCGGCTGTGTTTCAACGATATATTAGTCACATTTTCCGAAACTTGACGTCACAAAATGTTGCAATTTATTACATGGATGACATAATTATATTAAGTGCCACAGTTGAAGAAGGTATTGAACGACTAAAATTAGTCTTAGACGTGGCAAGAGGTCATGGATTGGAAATAAAGAAAAAGAAATGTCAGTTTTTAAAAACACGAGTTGACTTTTTGGGATTCATAATAGAGAATGGGAAGGTTCAACCTTCTAAAGAGAAGACGTTAGCTGTCAAGAAATTTCCGGAACCAAAGACATTGAAACAAATTCAGTCTTTCTTGGGACTTACCGGATATTTCAGAAAATTCATTGATTCCTACGCATTGATTGCAAAGCACCAGGAGAGTGAAACGCAGTTGCATACTGATGCAAGTAAGAATGGTTATGGCGCATGCCTTATGCAAAGGTCAAAAGATGACAACGCATTTCACCCAGTATATTTCATGAGTCGTAAGACAACTCCTGCAGAGGAACGCTATAACAGCTATGAATTGGAAGTACTGGCAGTAATTCAAGCTGTTAAGAGTTCAGGATTTATCTTTAGGATAAAGTTTAAGATTATCACCGACTGCGCAGCTTTCCAGAAAACCATGAATAAAAAGGACTTGACCACGCGAGTAGCCAGATGGGCTCTTCTATTAGAAGAATACTCCTATGAAATAGAGCATAGAAAAGGTACTAGAATGGCACACGTGGATGCATTGAGTCGTAGCCCAGTCTCCATGGTGATCCATACTATGTTTAGCCAAGAAGACGGAGTAATACAACGACTGAAGTTGGCTCAGGAAAACGATGAATATACTCAGGCAATAAGGAAGATCGCAAGCCAGGAGACTTATAAAGATTTTTCTTGAATAACGACATACTTTTCAAATACGCCAATGGTTTAGAACTGATTGTAGTTCCAAAAGCAATGCAATCGGAAATAATTCGGAAAGCTCATGAGATTGGCCATTTTGGTGTAACTAAGACGGAAGAAATAGTAAATCGAGAATTCTACATACCGAAGTTGAAGGATAAAATTGGTGCATGCATAAAGAATTGTGTGGCGTGCATTTTAGGAAATAACAAGGAAGGGAAAAAAGAGGGAATATTGCATCCATTAGATAAGGGAGATGGACCGCTCCATACTCTTCATGTGGACCATTTAGGACCTCTTCATTCTACAAATAAACAATACAATCACATTCTAGCAATAGTAGATGATTTTTCAAAATTTGTTTGGCTATATGCAACAAAATCTACGACGGCCAAAGAAATTCTGGATAAGTTGAAATTGCACCAGAAAACATTCGGAAATCCAGCAAGAATTATAAGCGATAAAGGGACAGCTTTTACAGCAAAAGAGTTTGATGATTACTGCACCGAAGAGGGAATTCATCACACCACCGTTACGACAGGAGTACCGAGAGGAAACGGGCAGGTAGAACGGATAAATAGAATTATCATACCTGTTCTCACCAAACTAAGTTTGGATGATCCAAGTAAATGGTACAAGCACCTCGATAAGGTACAGAGAGCTATAAATTCTACATTACAGCGAAGTATCGATTGTACGCCATTCGAAGTGTTAATTGGCGTCAAAATGAAGAACAAGGAGGACTTAAAAATCAAAGAATTATTAGAGAAAGAAGTCGTAGAGATTTTCAATGGTAATAGAGAAAGCATTAGAGAACAATGTAAACAACAAATTCTAAAGGTGCAAGAAGAAAATAGGAAGCAATATAATTTAAGAAGACGAAAAGCACGGATGTATAAGATGAAATATTTAGTTGCAATTAAAAGAACTCAGTTTGGAGGAGGTCTAAAGCTGCGTGAAGTTCTTAGGACCTTATGAAGTGACTAAAGTTTTACCAAACGAGCGATATGAAGTGATGAAAGTTGGTGCAAGTGAAGGGCCATTGCATACATCAACTTGTGCCGAATATATGAAACCCTGGTTGGACTATGATAATACTGAATCCGAGTCGGATTCGTAGTCAGTATGGCCGAGTGTGGGTTGTGTTATTTTTTTTAGTGTTAGTTAAATTAATTTTAAGTCTGTAAATATTTATCTAAAGTAGGATTATAGCCTTGGTCACACAATAAGCTTTAACATGCGATAGCGGCAGCGGCCTTTTTTTTTATCTAATACTAGCAGACGCAACTCGGCAGTTTTTGCCGAAACCGGTCTCAGCGGGCAAAATAAAGATTAGGAGGCAGGGTCACTTCGAGTCACGGCTTCGTGAAGTAAAGACGAAATTAAAAGACGTAAGACGGGTACGAAAAGTGCCAAAAAAGACGAGTTTTTCGCGGTGTTAAGGCGAGGCGCCGTGAACAAAAGACGAGGATAAACCACACAGAGACGCTGTGGTGGTTTATGCAAAGAAGAAGCTACAGAATCCAGACGGGGTTCTGTAAGTTATATTTTTAAGTGAACCCAAGACTGTTGTTTTGCAAAAGCTATTTTGTGTCACTAACTTGTGTGTTAAATATTGTGTCCAAGTTTAGTATTAGTGATTTTTCTTTTTACTCTATTAAACTTATTATGAAATTATCTGGTGCCTTTTTGACATTTCCCTAGGCAATGATATAAAAAATTCCTACATAAATATTGTTTATACAGTGTGATAAGTGTATTAATATTTGATTGTAAAACATTTATGGATTGATTAAATTAAAATAGATTTGACTAAGATTGTTAATATGACACTGTATAAACAATATTTATAACAGCGACCACTTCCCTGTATACAGCATATCGAAAAACAAATATGCAAATAGCAAGCCTTTATCTATTTTTAGTTCCTTTATTTAAAAAAAAATATCAATGAAATTAAAAATAAATCAAACGGACATAGATTTAAAATTCTTTTAGTTATATAAATGTATCAGAACTCCAAGGTAGGCATCCTGTTTAAATTAATTTTATTATGTACCTGATTTTGTGTTAAGATAGAACTTTTTAAATGTTGATTTTAAAATTGTAATTCGTTTCATGGTTTACACTAATCTTTTAATACTCTAAAAATATTGTGTGATGTTCTGTTTGAATTATGTTTTGATTTTAATTCTATTTTTTAGATACTTACGCTTGAAAAAGCACAATAAATAATGTGCGAAACGTTGCAATAAACTTCCACCATTTGCTTTATTAACCTATTCCCAAGAATAAAAAAGGAAATTTATATATATATATATATATATATATATATATATATATATATATATATATATATATATATATATATTATATATATAATATATATATATATATATATATATATATATATATATATATATATATATATTATATATATATATTTCTTTAGATTTAAAATCTGAGAAACATATTCTATATTAGATATTTAAGTAAATATGATAAAATTTACATAAATAAAACTTTATGAAGAGCTATTTATCAGTATTTTTAAAATATTTTGTTAAATGTTAAAAATTTTCTGCTTTACTCACATATACAATCGGTGATTTTATCTTCTTCAAGTGGTGGGTGGTTATCGCAGTCACTTCCACTGCAAACAATGCAAACCGGTGAGCAATGCAGCTGATGCTGACCCGCATCCTGTTTTGCAGGAGCAAAATATGATTTTTAAGACGTTTTTGCTGGTTGCGTCATTTTTACTGGTTTTAAATAATTTTCTTTTTGCCGAATTTTCCATTGCTGGACTTGTAAGTAGACTATAAGCACATGATGGTAAAGAAATGTTTGTTTTTTTAAACTACTTAAAAATAATGTTTCACAACGAGTTTATTCAACAAAAACTAAGGAAATATGGAAATATTAAAAAAGAACATCTTTTATTTATTCATGCATTCACTGGATGTGATACTACCTCCGCCTTTTATAATAAAGGTAAAAATAATGTTATTAAAATGTTTAATAATGACTATAAATTACGTGCAGCACCTGTAACTTTTATCGTTGACAATCAAAATGATGAAGTACTTTTCAATAAAGGTGTAAGTTGTATACTCACAATGTATGGTGCTTAAACTTTTTATTTATTTTTATAGCATTAGCTTTAAAAGATAAAAGTGTACAACTTCATTAACTATCTCCGACAGAGGATGCATCAAAACAACATATCAAAAGAGTCTACCTATAAGTCCAGCGATGGCAAATTAATTCTCTAACCCTCCCTGAAGAATGGAGTTGGCAAAAAGACGGTTATTTAAAAAAAGTAAAAATGAGGCAACCACCAATACCTGAAAACGTCTTATAAATCATATTTTGCTCCTGCAAAACAGGATGCGATTCAGCATGTGGCTGCAGAAAAAGTGGCCTTCATTGCTCACCGGCTTGCAGTGTTTGCAGTGGAAGTGACTGCAATAACCACCCACCACTTGAAGAAGATGAAATCTCCGATACGCAAAATATAAATAAAAATTAAATTCCATATTTTTTGTACATGTAAATAAAGCAGAAAGTTTTTAACATTTAATAAAATATTTCAAAAATACTGATAAATAAGTCTTTATGAGTAGGGAGAATAGGACAGTTCACAATCCACCGTCCACCAGTGGAGCTTATTATCTTAAAATCTCTGACGTAATTAAATATTTAGGAATCTTGTGTGACGCGTTATTTAGGGCGTGGGCAATACTATCTGTCAAATGTTAAATGTCACCTGTCAAATGTCAAATGGCATCTGTCACCTGTCATATGTCAAAAACCACGTGACTTGGAAAATGGCCGTTACGCGTAGGATACTTGTGCTAAGACCTAATATTGATTTGCGCAAACTCGGAAATTTTAAGTTATGCCGTTCGGGCGCTATCGACTAAAATCGTTTTTTAACCCTGATGATGAGTCTAAGACGCGCGGTTTAAATTTTTTAAAATTAGTGTAACGTCGTACCTATCGAATAGCGAAAACCGCATGACGCCATCTTTAACCATAAAGGCGCTACAGCTGTTTAAAAATCGTCGAAATTTATCAATTAGCGATTAGGACGGTAACCCTATAGTAAATTGATCATTGCGGGCTTCATGCTTTAACATCAGGCTTACACGTGGGTCTAGTATGGTTATTTTAGCGTCCTACACAGGTACTAAAATAATGGCGTCTGTCAGCTGTCAAATAGCACCTGTCAACTGTCATATTTCGCAAACCACGCGACTTAGGAAATTTAGCTTACGTGGATGAGACATAATTAAGGGTCCTACGCATGCGTTAAAATAATGGCGCCTGTCAAATGTCAGCTGTCACTTGTCAAACGTCAAATGTCAACCAAACATGGGGGCCCCACGCTTAAGCACCAGACCTGGGGCTTAGGCGTGGGGCGAAGAGCCTTATTATATTTATCTCGCAATTTTTGAATATTAAATAATAAAACACATTGTATATATTAAATTAATTTATTTAAACCACATATATAGGGTGAATCAAAAATAGGCTACATTTAATTTGCTACTAACATTACATAAAATTACAATACAACATTCTACTAACTATACTAACCTAAAATTACAATTATCTCTATGTAAGGAAAAATATATTTATTAAATCTTTCTTACAGATCCTATTAATGGTGAATATCTAACTAGTTTGTCATGAATAATTAAACAGTAGGCGCTGGTGTTTGCGGGAAAGTTTTCTTTTGTTTCAATCTCTAGTCTTACATCAATAATACCAGAATTTAATATTTCATTCTTTCTTGAACAATCAATTACAATTATAGGCGCATACTTTTTTAAGTTTTTGGGAGTAAAAAGTGGTTCGTTTTCTTTCTCGTAGTAGCTCTCTTGAAATTCGGAATACATTTCATAAAGAGTAGCTATTAGTCCTCTTGAAATCTCCAAATTTAAATTATCATACGGATAAAATTCTTAATTTAAATAAAGCTTTACATTTGACACATTACAATGATCAAATAAGCTACTATTTTTGTTGGATTTATCCTTTCGGGCTGTTTGAAAACCTAAAATTATCCATCTGGGTCTTTCCACCTGCACCGAAATCTTTATATTCCAGGTAAGTTGTTTTCCAGTTGGAACTGATGGATGTTCTGTGAGTTCCCAGCTTCTAAAACCGATATTCAATTCGGTTCCATTTTCAATAAGTTTTAAAAGCTCTATCCGTTCGACATCAGATACTGTAATATGTGGTAGCCTCCAAACAATCTTATCAATAGTAACTCCTACATTTTCTGCATCAGCCGTGTTAATAATAGCATTTATGTCAGAAGGGCTTCTTACTAACTCCAATTCGTGCTTAACATTTATGAGTATTTTTTGAAAGTCTTCAGCAAATCCTAGTAGTGTTCTTAGCGGTACACAAACATTAAAACTGGTCGGGTCAACGATATCGCAAGTAAAATCATCATCAATACTCCAACCAGCATTTTTATATTTATTTAATTCGTTAGCATTGTAAGAAATATATCCTTTCATGGTTGCTGCTATTCCAGGATATCTAATCGAGTCAATAACCTTTCCACCAATTTCAAGACGAATTTCTTCAAAGAGGTGGCCGAAAAAGTTGTTTACAAGTTTCGCTGTGTTTGAAACTGATGCATCAACTCCTTTTAAAAGTCTTCCTTCTAGATAAATATGGCTCGCCCAAGGTAGAGTGTATATATATATATCGGTTTGCTGTACCGGTATTCGAATTTCGTCATTATTTTTAAAAGAGTTAGTGTACGGCAAATGACTATGTCTCTCAATTTTTGTAATAGAGTTATCAAAGTTTAGAGGGTCCGTCACATTTAAAATACTCATTTTGAGAATTCTTTACAATTAGGCCTAGAGATTCAAGAAACTTTTTATTTTCTGCTGTTAGGCTCTTTTTAGTTTTTAACAATTGTTCAAAATCAGCAATTTTCTTGGAGTTATATGTAATAACCATACTACGTCTGCTCTGTACATCAGTTTGTAATATACTGATAAACCCGACACAAAACGTTTGCCTATATAGATTTTCTTAAATGCATTCTTACAGTAATAATTTCTCCTCTAAAGTCAACCAATTCCCCGTCTTGATCGATCAGTTTCAATACAATGTTGTCTATAACTCTTGTAGATACGGGCATATAAATCACATTTCGAGGAATTTCTATTATTTTAAAACCAGCCGGTACTGATGGTGAAAATTCATGTATTGTATGAACAAGCTTATTATTGTGATAAGCCCCTGTAACAATATTACACTCGATTTTAATCACATTAATTTTTAAAATATTTACAGGGGTTTGAGATACATGTTTAATATTGGGCTGTAGCAAAATATTATGAAATCCTAACAACTTCCCAATAGAATTTTTCTTAGTAAAGTCAACTGTATGAGAACATTCAAGCTCACACTTGAGCGTATTTACATTGCCTTTTAGACTTAGGGTACAATTAAATTTCTTGTTACTTTCATTTTTGTCACGAATTGCTTGCTGTAGATAATCATTTATTGTAGTTATTTCGTACGATCCAGTGGGGATTTCTAAAGTAATATCACCAACATAAAATTTATTATTGGTTTTATCAATATTGGGAATAGCATTAAAAGTTTCTAAACTAATTAGACCAAGTTCATACTGGCTAGTTTCATCCCTCAGATCAAGAGGGGGAGTATAATTAGCTTTTAAAATTGAACTGTTACCACTCAAACTAAAGGTATGCATGATGGCTCAATTAAGACTGAATAAATATTCTGTATTTATATGTATTTATAAGGCTTCAAATATAGACCTAGACCACCCTTGTAAGGCCCTAAATATAAACCGCTTCCAGTTTTCCCAAGAGTTATGGATTCCATTGTTTCGTTATGTCGCTGAGACTCCTTCAACTTGGCTGCAGCATTCCTAGCATTGTTCACTGCAGAGCGCCAATTGCGCTTAAACCGGCAAAAAGTGGTATAAAAAATGGTAGAAAACCTCCGATTTTGGGGAGAGGCACAATGCCTGTAGGATGAACTTTTTCCACACCAGTAAATTCTTTTAAAGCTACTTCAGCAGCTGATGTGAGGTCGTGAGGTTTTTCAGCATACAGTGCATCCCTCGCTTTGTGAAAAGCACTCATGAAAGGAATACCTTTGCCTCTTCGAGCAGTGATTTTCTTGTTTGGTTTCTTTTTAAACTTCTGCATGTCTGCACAGTACAAACTCTTTAGTAATACTAACTGTTATATAAGAATATTAACTAATAAATACATACCTCTCTATACTCTGCAGTCATTGTTCATCAACCAGTCATTACGATAACACGCATCTAAAGTTATTGTATTGTATTGTAATAAACGGGGTCGCTCGGCTCTAGTGTAGCCCTCCTTCACTTCGACCTAAAGAGATCTTTTGTGAATACCCTTCGTTGTTTAGTGCCCGGTAATTCCTATACCTTTAGCAAAGTTCAGGATACTACGCGGTGCAAGCTGAATAATATCTCTAGGAGTAGGATATACCCCTTCGAGGTATTTAAGCCGTTGTCGGGTCAGTTCTCTGCATTCACAGAGAATGTGTTCCGCAGTTTCGTTTGCCTCGTGACAAAACCGACATTGTTCATCCTCAGTCTTTTCCATTTTTTTGAGGTGATACCTCCAAGGGCCATGTCCTGTTAGGACGTCGGTAACCAGTTTAAGTTCATTTTTTTGAAGTTCCAGTAGCTTCTTTGTGTACTTAGGTGAATGCGAAATAAATCTTTTCGCCTGCCTTTGTCCTGGGATGTTGTTCCAGTAAGTCTCTTTTTGACTTTTTTCCCATGTCCTGAGTTCCTCGTAGAGGTGGCCTCTAGTGGTGCCACAGAAAGGCTCAGGTCCATAGAATGGTCTCTGTGCTCCTTCCTTGGCGAGTTGATCGGCAATTTCATTGCCCTCCACTCCTTCATGTCCTGGTACCCACTCCAGAGTAACTCTGTTGTGTTTGGCCAGTTGGTTTAGTGATTGTCGGCATTCCCAGGCCAGCTTTGAGTTAAAGAGCATGAAGTCGATGCCTTCAAAGCAGCCTGGCTGTCCGATAAAATATATGGTTGCGCCTCGAAGGCCTTTTTTGGCACATTCCGAAGCGCAAATATCAATTGCATGGATTTCAGCTTGGAAGATGGAGGGAGCCTTGCCGAGAGACTTTGATAGTCTGCATCCAGGTCCAAAGACACCAGCTCCAACCCCTTGTTCCATCTTAGATCCATCAGTGTACCAGACAAGTGAGCCTTTTTCATGCTTTGGTTCATTCACACTCATAGTTTGGCGGTCTTGAATAACCACTTCAAAAGAGCGCTGGAAGTCCCGCACTATAGGCATTATGTCCGTGGGTTTGGTCAGAGCTTCAATCTTGATTTTTTCCAAAATTTTAAGGTGACCAGTCAGGTCTCCTGACTTTATACTTTGTGTCTGGATTACTCTGGAGGCACTCAGTATCGCCTCCCTCTTTATGTGCAGGTGCAGGGAAAGGAGGTTCAACGTTGTCTCCAGAGCTGCCGTTGGGCAAGATTTCATTGCTCCAGTAACTCCCAGACAGGCAAGTCTCTGCAGTTTCAGAAACTTTCCTTGTGTAGTTTTTTCCTGTTTTTGGCCACCAGACCAGTGAGGCATAAGTAACTATAGGTATTACAACTGTAATGTATGACCAGTAGATCATTTTGGGTTTTAGACCCCATGTTTTACCACATAGTCTGCGGCACGCCCATAGTGCCGTTGATGCTTTTGCGATAGTCCTTTTTATTTGCGAGTTCCAATTGAGTTTCTGGTCAAGGACAATTCCCAGATATTTTACTTCTTTAGAAAGTTTGATCGTAATGCCGTTTAATATAGGAGCTATAAACCTTGTTTTCCTTCTTTTTGTAAACGGTATTATAATTGTTTTATTTGGATTGACATTTAGCCCTTCCGTTGAGCACCAGTTCTCAACCAAGTTTAGGGCCGCTTGCATGCGAGCAGATAATATGCCATCATGCCTGCCCCTGATGGTGATTACGAGGTCGTCTGCGTAGCCTTGTACATCGAAGCCTCTTGCTGACAGCTCCGCCAGAAGCCGATCAACCACTAGGGACCAGAGCAGGGGCGATAGTACTCCACCCTGTGGACACCCCTTTACCGCTCTGACCTAAAGTTAAGAATATTAACTAATAAATACCAGTTTCTCTATACTCTGTAGTCATTGAGCACCAACCATTCATTACGATAACACGCATCTAAGAGGCTACTTGGAGAAAAAGAGCTGTTATTTGAAAATACAGGGCTGTTATTTGAAAATACAGGGCTGTTATTTGGAAAAACAGGACTGTTATTTGGAAAAACAGGGCTGTTATTTGAAAATACAGGGCTGTTATTTGGAAAAACAGGGCTGTTATTTGGAGAAACAGGGCTGTTATTTGAAAATACAGGGCTGTTATATGGAAAAACAGGGCTGTTATTTGGAAAACAGTGCTGTTATTTGAAAATACAGAGCTGTTATTTGAGAATACAGGGCTGTTATTTAAAAAACAGTGCTGTTATTAAAAATTACAGGGCTGTTATTTAAAAATACAGAGCTGTTATTTGGAAAAACAGGGCTGTTTTTTTGGAAATACACTGCTGTTATTTGAAAATACAGGGCTGTTATTTGAAAATACAGGGCTGTTATTTGGAAATACAGTGCTGTTATTTAAAAAACAGTGTTGTTATTTGAAAATACAGGACCGTTATTTGGGGGAGAGGGGCTGTTGTGGGGGAGAGGGACTGTTGCTGGGAAGAAATTATTAACACTTATACCTTAATAATTTAAAAGAAGGTTTCTGCAGCCATGGATTTGAACAAGCTTGATAAGGATGTTAAACGCAGAATAATTGAAGCTTCCAATAGTATTCGTAAAAAATATTTGGATTTAAAGAGGGAATTGGGTGAGCAAGCCGAGGTGCAATTTAAAGAATATCAGAACTCTAGTGATCAGCGACCAGAAAAGAAGCGGAGTTTGCAAGCAGATCCAAACATTCTTCAACTCCTTCACGAACATTCGCGCAATGTAAAAAGACTATATGATTCTCTGAAAGCTGGCCGTTATGAAAATGCTGTTACATTGGAGAATACGTATAGACCTTTGGCAAAACTAATATCCGAGTAGATGCAGTATGGTAAACAATCTACACCATTTACACCCAAGTCTGTAAACAGACGACAAAGTGAACACTTTTCTCCGACAGTAATAAAAAAACCACGATTTCCACTTAATTTTACTGACCCTGTTCAAAAACATGACGAGCTAGCTGCTCAAGAAGAGGAAGAATATAACGATAATCCAATTGATGCCGAGACACGAGAAGACAGTTCACCAATGGCTCAGGATATGAACGATGGCGAGGGAGCTGATTTAAACAAAACTATGTATGAACATAACACTGAAGAAAGTTACTTTGACGGCGGGTTTAGAGTCGATCCTCAATTTAATCCTGTTCAAATGGATAGTATTGCGGAAGAATCCTTTAGGGAATATCTAGATCAGTATGACCCGCTACCGAGAGAATATGTGAAAGGATTTATAACTGATACGGAAAACGAGTACGATCGCACATATTTAAAACATGATTTAACCACCGATCATCTAACTTTTGGTGATTCTCGGCTTGAATTTAAAGGACCGGATATTTATATTAAAGGAGAAAAATTTACTGGAACTCCTGGACTATATGAACTTTTATTTAAGACCAATCCATTAAAAAACAAATCGACCGCACTAGATGAGCGAGCATTCACAAAAATTATTTTGCTAACAAATGCAAACAAGAGAAATTTCGATGAAAAGGAACAACCTGCTGGAAATAGAGGTATTAAATATATGCTAACAATTAAACCATTACTTGAACGTATAAAAGAGGAAAATGCAAGAAGGCAGAGAGAACGTGACAAGCAATTACGAATTACACGTGCACAACAGCCTCAGGGTTATGGCTTACCAATCGATAGTCAGTCTGGTTTCTTAACTGATTACAAAACATTTTCGAATAATAAAATTGACTACGTTTACTGGGATGATCCAAATGAGCTTGTGGATAGATTAAAATTGTTAATGGCAAGTAAGGTAGCTGGTAATAACTCTCATGAAAACTAGATTATAAGTATTCTTGAAGAGTTAAGAGAAGCTGGTATCATTGAATAAACTGATTAGACATAGTAACATAGTATCATTAGCACGATGACTCTCGACAAATTCGGACGTAATTTAACACATCCCTATCATCTAGCAAAAAAGCTTAAAAGAGAAAATGATTTGAAAGATATTCCTGAAAAGACTTTGTATGGTTACATGAATATAATGTTGACTTGCGAAAAGGGTTCATCAAGGTATCTTTTTATAAATGGTTTTAAATTTGACTATTATATGTTTCCTATTAAGATTGGAATAATTGAATATGTTAACATTGACTCACCTGTAAAAACTTTTATTAACAAAAAAGAATATAAAGTACCAAGCGATTTACTGCAGCAAGAGTTAAAATTTGATGATAAAATTAGGTTTTTAGGAGATAAACTTAAATCACATACTAAAATATCTGTTGAGTTTGTAATTAAATATCCTATTTCATAGATTTGGTATATAAAACATCTTTGTAATTTTAGGTTAAGTATAGTTAGTAGAAAGTAATAGTTCCGTAATTGTAATTTTATGTTAAATGTAACAATGTGGCTTAAATAAATTAATTTAATATATACAATGTGTTTTATTATTCAAAAATTATGGTTTAAATTATACAAGCTGAATAAAAGGCTCTTCGCCCCACGCCTAAGCCCCAGGCCTGGTGCTTAAGCGTGGGGCCCCCACATGTTAGGTTGACATTTGACCTTTGACAAGTGACAGCTGACAGGCGCCATTATTTTAACGCATGCGTAGGACCCTTAATTATGTCTCATCCACGTAAGCTAAATTTACTAAGTCGCGTGGTTTGCGAAATATGACAGTTGACAGGTGCTATTTGACAGCTGACAGACGCCATTATTTTAGTACCTGTGTAGGACGCTAAAATAACCATATTAGACCCACGTGTAAGCCTGATGTTAAAGCATGAAGACCGCAATGATCAATTTACTATAGGGTTACCGTCCTAATCGCTAATTGATGAATTTCGACGATTTTTAAACAGCTGTAGCACCTTTATGGCTAAAGATGGCGCTATGCGGTTTTCGCTATTCGATAGGTACGACGTTACACTAATTTTAAAAAATTTAAACCGCTCGTCTTAGACTCATCATCAGGGCTAAATATTAGGTCTTAGCACAAGTATACTACGCGTAACGGCCATTTTCCAAGTCACGTGGTTTTTGACATATGTCAGATGACATTTGACATTTGACAGATAGTATTAGCCACGCCCTAAATAAGGCGTCACACAAGATTCCTAAATATTTAATTACGTCAGAGATATTAAGATGATAAGCTCCACCGGTGGACGGTGAGCGTTGAACTCTCCTATTCTCCCTACTTTTATGCAATTTTATTTATTTAAATTGTATCATATTTTTTAAATATCCAATATAGAATATGTTTCCCAGAGTTGTTTAAATCCTAAAAAAATGTATAGGTTTTTAATTTTGTTATGTATATTTATTTTATGTCACTATTATATAAAAAATATCTTATAAGCAATTATTACAGTCCGGAAGTTGAGTAAAATTTCTGCTCTCGAAACTATGAAAAATACGACAAATTATTATAAAACTATTTTTGTAGCAAATTTAATTATCTACAAAAAAGATTCTTTATAAAAATGACAAAAATTATATTTAAAAAATTACAGGGATTAAAAAAAAATGTTCCATTTAAATATAAATATTGTTTAAACAATATAAATATTTGTTTGCCCCTTCGACAAGGTTTCTGATTTTAAACACTATGGAAAAACAAAGTTATTCAAAAAAATTATCAAAATCGGAGCTGTTCTTGAGGACTTTCAAATTTTCGCAGTTTTTTTGTATTCATTGACGCTACTAGTTTGTCAGCTTCATTTATTATCATTATTACGAATAATAAATTTTGTGTTTTAAGTAAATTCAAAGTTAAGAAATTTAATAGACATCTCCCGTATCTCCTGTTCAGGAAAATTATTATTTCTTACCCTTCTTGCTGATCCAGGTAAAAATTTACAGGTATAATGGATACATAAACCAATTAGTGTAGCTCGATCCCGTGTTTTGGATTAGATAAAAACATGGACTATTTCGTAATAATAATTTTGGTAAACGCTATATGTTTTAAATTTTGTCTGCACAGACAAAAATGTAAAAAAATATAGGTATTTTTTATTAATCTTTACGACAGCCCACGAAGGCTTATGAAGCCTAACTTGAACATCGTCGACGGATTTGGTGAATAAATGAATTCTCCAGATTCGTCAACAATGATCAAGTACTGAAACATGCAAATATTGTGTTTTACGGCACCATTTACACATCGCGGTAGTGCCATCACGGACGTATACGGGGTGTTTCAAAATACATGGGACAACGCTTGACAGAGGATTCTTGGGCCAAAAATAAGACAAAAATGAAATATAAACATAGCCCCAAAACTGCCTCAATTTTAAGATATAGGGAGTTAAAAAATTAAAAACTGCAATTTTCCCTTTATTTTAAAATCGGGTTTTTGATTTGAATGAAACTTGGTACAGTTAGAATATTGACCGAAATACCTTTTTTGATAATAAACTCAAGTATCGTGTCGAGAAACTTTATTTATTTTTTTAAACATTATTTCGTCATGACTTTTTTATTTATTTATTCATTTATTCAACTAAGTACACCACAAAACAAAAAGTTTCAAATGGTACACAATAACTAAAACTACTTCTAACCCAATATTTAGAAAAAAAAATATATATATATATATATATATATATATATATATATATATATATATATATATATATATATATATATATATATATATAACATAAATGGAAAAAAAACTAACAGTATTACATTGTAGAAAAAAAGACTAATAGTTACATCAAAAACAAGTATACACTGGAGGAGTTAAACAAAGTAAATAAAATAACATACAAAGTACAAATATGCTAAAAAACTAAACTATCTGTAGGTATTATCTCTTTTCAATGATTTAAACTTATTAAAAGTAAGCAAATCAACGTCATGAAAATTATTATTATAAATTCTTAGCAACCTATTAATGAAAGAGGTAAAACCATAATTAGTTCGATTTGAGTTTTCATGAAAACACTGCCTTGAACGAGTGGTTCTTTGCGGAACTCTTAAATTTATTTTGGATAAAAGTGTGGGAGAGTCAATACCACCCTGCAGGACTTTATATAAAAATAAAAATAAAGAATTTTCGCGGTGCTTTTTCAGACTTTCAAATCTAACCAATAATAAACGGATGGAATAATCGATATTTTGATAAGGAAACCTATGTTTTCACAAAATTATTTTAGTAAACTTGTTCTGTACTCGTTCTAGGCGATCAATATGTACGTTTTATGAGGGAGACCATACCACAGAGTTTATACTCAAATATACTACGTACCAAAGCGAAATAAACGACTTTAATAGCTTGAATATCTGTGACAAAAGTACGATTGCGTCTTATGAACCGTAACATGCGACATTGTTATTATTATTACTGATAATTTGGTACATGGTACTTATTCTCTGCTTTGTTCTACATAACTACTACTACTACTACATAAGAAAAGGTACTCTTAAAATACGTCAATGAACTTAACGGACTTCAAGATATTTTAAGTTTATATTCAGTATAAATAATGTATTTTATCCGTACATGGTAGCACCTTTTCGATGAATTTTCAAGATGTTGGGAAAACTACAAGAGAGTAAAAAAAGATCGTTGCTAACTGATTCGTCTCGAAGATAAGGGGTGTTTTTAAAAATAATAATATTAGTGATTATATTATTTAGCAGTAATTTTAGGCAATAAATTTGTTGGTTTGTACTAGGAAGATTTTTTTATTGTAGCAGAAACGGTAATCTAGGACGTATCGATTTAAAAAAAAACAATTCATTTTAAATGATATATCAACTAAAACAAACATACATACGGTGATACATAACTAATAGGATCTAGAGTCCCTGTAGGTACTAGCCTTTATTGTTTTTTGAACTACCAATTGATAGTTTTTTCGCCTACAAAATTAAAAAAAGAATATTAATAAATAGGTATTACCAGCCTTTGTTTAAAGTGTGCTCTCAGACTCTTTTCCCAGCTATGGTGTTCTGGATGCGCTTATTTTATGAAGGTAAAAAAGATTTAAGTTACATCAAAATCTTTTTGCTTATTTTCTTACGGTATCTTTTATTTTTAATATAGTTTAAAAGATAAATTAATTAAAATAAAATGTTGTTAGAAGGGACAGCAACAAAAAAAAATATTTTGGAAATCTATTTCTGCTAAAATAAATTTAGGCCAATCTATACTAAACTTTGAAAAAAACTGACTTAAGGTGCATTTCGTTAATTTACAGAAGCATAGTTTAGACTTTAGACTATATTTGATGATTTTTATGGGGGGAAATAGGTGTAGAGCGGAGAATTATTAAACATTTTTTTTTCAAAAAATAACGGAGATATAGGTTTTTGGAAATGTAAAAATTTAGTATGATTTTAACCCTATTTTTGTACTTTCTTTTCAATTAAAAAATGGTAAAAATAAAGATATTTTGTAGGATTGAGGTATACATAAAGCGTATTTATATAAAGAAATTATGTGTTAAGATTGATAACGATCGATTAAAACTGTAGGAGCCGGATGTTACGCAAATTCAAAAAAAGTAGTCTTGAGAAAAACGCGTTTAAAGATAAGTGAAAGAAAATTTCAGGCAGTAATCAATCAATTTAAACTACTCACTAATTAATTAGCTAATACTTCTTAAAATTTTTATCCAATGTCTCTATTATTAAAAGAAAGAAAAAAACATCTGCTAACGTGCTGACTATTATTCCTGCTCGGCCTCTCCGTGCTTGATGCCACGCGCTCCGACCAAGGAAGTTTAAAAGGTGTATGGAAGCCCAATAGAACAAAATTGTCCAGCCGTGCACGGCAGCGGGAATCGGGGGGTCGGCAATGCGGAGTTTGCGCAATGAGTAGTGGGTCAGGGCCAGACTTCCATAATTCTTTGTTACTATCTATAAAGTTAACATCACCATATGTCAAATTTAAACATTCACTGTTTTTTTTTGCACAAAATTGTTGGTTATTCAACGATATCACTGTAGAATATTTAAAATTATTTTGTAATATTGGATTTTATATCATCTGATATAATATGGAAAGAATACTTTACAGCCCTCTATTTAAATGGTTGATATTTTCGGGAGTTTTGTATTTTTCCAAAAATCTTTGTAAATAAATAAAACACGATTTTTTAAATTAAATTTTAAACTAAATTGTTAAATAAAATCAAAGACAATTGTAGTTATCACTATAGACGCCCAGTCCCTTTGTATAAATACTTTTTGCCGACAATTGAATTTTATTTCGAATATTTAATTTTTACCTGCTGAGGTACCTCTCAGCGTTGCCGTTTTGATTCATACTATGTCATAATCTATTTAAAGCGTAGGCTCCCTCCACATATTTTTGTTGCAAAAACAACAAACTGCTTTTTGCACAGATATTGGTCGAGGAAACGAAGTAATGCACGATAAATTTTTTGTGCTGTTAGATGGATTTAAATGCGGTTTTTGGTATTCGATTCTTATGAATGAACCTCTAAAAACTTTGTGATTAAATGTTATTAACGGGACATGAAAAATTCCCGTTGTGCATTAGAAAACTAAATTTTTGAAATGCATTTTATAGCTTGTAATTAGAAAAAATATATATAATTGTAAACTTACAAATGCATTTTTTAATACACAAATCCAGTTTCTCATTTCCCATTAATTAAATTTGTTTATTAAGTTTGTAGCCGTTTATACGAATCAAATGCAAAAAACCACATACAAATCCAATCTGCAAAAAAAATCTCTCGTAAGGCCAATTTGAGAGGCTGGTACGCTGGCCAGCACGCCACCGCTGAATGGAACTAAAATTTTCTATAAGTTGGCTAGTGAGCCCAAGGGGTTAAGGAAAAGCTGCTAAAAATATTTAAAAATTGTTAACAATAATATAAATCAAATTACAGGTCCTATATTTTTTTCAAAAAAGAGCCAACTTTTAAGCAATCTTATAAGTTATAAAAAAAATAATCGTCACATCAGCTCTTTTATATTTATTGTACTTTTAATATAAAACTTTATTAACGAAGGTATAAGGGTTGCTGTGTCTAAATTGTATAGTTTTTAAATATTACGCAAATACCTATTTATTAAGAACAATATAAAAGAATAATTATTTATTCTAAAAGTTTGGTAGTTGTTTAAAATCACGACCCCACTTTTTTGGGGTGTAAAATCAACATGAATATTTTTTTTAATTTGACAAATATTTTTATTTTTTAAGTTTGTCGAAAATAAAGTAATAAAAAAATTAAAAATGTTAATTTTTCGATTAAAAAAGTCTTTTAAATTTTTTTGTTAAATCTTAAAATTGATATAAAAAAAATGAAATATTTGTCTTTACACGTGAAATATCTTACAAATTACTAGAAATTGCGAAACTTAAATGAATGCATTTTTATTTTCAAAATAAAAATGCATTTATTTAAAATTTCTATAAAATTTAAAAGATTTTTTTTGTAAATCTCGAGAAAGGGAGCAGATGATTTCAATTCAAACTGGATTTTGCAGTACAAACATGGAGTATCCGAATCCCGCGCCCCGTTACCTTTCACATTTTTATTAATCTTCCCCAAGCTTCAGAGGTACCGTGCATAGTTAAATATACCGTTATTTAAGCAGGAATAAAAAAATTTTAAATTGAATAAAAAACATTACAAACCAATCAAAATTAACTAGCGACCAAATTGTTTCCCAATTTTTTCCCAGTTAGTGGCTTCCAACCCCCGGACCTTAATTTTTTAAAATTTATTTCAGTCCAAAAAAAATAAATATAAATTTTTGTAATTAAGGATAACCGCAACAACTGCCTGTATTTTTTTTTTCACAATTTACAGAGAGGGAGAAAAAATATGCAAATATGAATTTTATACTAATTTACTCGTCGCAAAAAAATAAGATGAGCATTGTTTCCCTTTTTTGCAAATTTTAAAAAATCCCCCTATTTAGGGGTTGGAAAATGGAAATCTGAAAAATTGCGAAAATTGTAGTTGTATTAGAAGTTACTTCTTACTCGTTTTTTGTTTTAAATGGACCTTGGAAAAATGAAATAGTTCATTTTCATTACTAAGAAGGTTGTACACCAACCCCCATGGTCTATGTGTGGGTGCAATCATCCCCTAAAGTATATAAAATTTATACAACTTCAAAAATTTTAAAACATCGGATTTTTAGGACATTTTCTAATAAAAAATAAATGTTTATGATAATCAACTTCCCCATTCTAAGGGTGGAACTACCCTAATCAATAGGAAAAATTAAATAAAATACTAGCTTTTTCAAAATAAGTCTTAGTTGGTATTTTTTTGATACAAGTATATAAATCAGGTGTAAGGGGGTATCATCCACTAAAAATGTGAAAATCATATACGACTTAAAACTGTAAAAAAAAATATTTAGATGTCTAAGGATATCTCAAATATGATGGACAGTATAGAATGAGTTTTGAAATAAACCACTCCTAAAATTAAGGGTAAAGAAACACGCATTAACAGCAAAATTGAATAAAATGTTAGCTTATGCAAAAGCGTTTTGACCTCATTTTTTCTCCCAGATGTATAAAAGAATCTTAAATTTTTCAAGTTCATTTTTAATCAATGCTTTTGCAAAGTAAATTTATCCCCTTAAATGTAAAAAAATAATATAAAACGTTTAAAATATTAAAAAATGTATTTGGATGTTTTAGAATATCTTAAATATAACACGAATTTTCTTAATTTTGGGGGATGAATTTACCCCCTTGCAGGGGTGGTTTTGGTTAAAAGTAATCTCAAAAAATCTAGATACCCCTTTGTTTTTATACTTGGATAAAAATACGAAGATAAGACTTTTTTTTTGTAAAAGCTAGGATTTCATTCATTTTTTCTCACTGATAAGGGTAGTTTTACGCTTAAAAAAGGGTGGTTGACTATCATATTACACATTTATTTTTTATTGGACATGTCCTAAAAATCTGATTTTTTTGCAATTTTTAAAGTTGTACAGATTTTTATATTTTAGGGGATGATTGTACTCCCACATAGTTTATGGGGGTTGATTTACAACCTTCGGGGATGCAAATGTATTATTTTATTTTTTCATGGTCCATTTGAAACAAAAATTAAAGTGAGAATAACTTTTAATACCCTGCTATTTTTGCAATTTTTAGATTTGGCATCTTTCCAACCCCTAAATTAAAGTGATTTTTTTAAATTTGCAAAAAGCGAAAAGCAATGCTCTTCCTAAAAATAAATATATGTGAAAAAACTGGTACTTTTTAAGCGATTTTTGGAGTTACTCTTTTAAATATCAAATATTTGAATTAATTTTTTTAAAAGGTTACTCTAAACACCGATTAAATTTTAGGTGTCGATCATATAATAATAAGGTATTTATTAGTCTAAATAATTTTAAATACATGGATAAAACTTACCACAGTTTATAATCAATTGCTTACACAGTGTACTATTCTTGTAGGGGGAAAAAGAAAAAGTTTAACTTTATAGATTTTCCGACATTTTAACAAGAAAACAAATTTTAATTACCACAGGGAAAACAGAAACAAATCCCGACAAATGGTAATACGATATGGAATGAATTAAAAAAAAAAGTATTTTTTTTATTTTTACTACAAAAAACTAGCCGTTTTTTTTCTTTGATGGCCACACTTTAATTAATAATTTTCACTTTATTTGCAAATAGCAATAAACTAAAAAATACATGCTTTTATTTGGATTTTTTTTTATAAAAAAAAAATAATAAATTTAGGTGAGCCAATACAAATATCACTTGTTATGTAAGGATGTCTTATAATAAAAAAATTGAATTTGTAAAAAATTAAAATCATGTTTACCAACGTGTATTCTTATACTAGGTATAAATATATTTTAGGAAATAATTCCCCACCCAAGTTTAACTAATTAAAATTTTATTATTTAATAAAGAAAAAAAAAAAAGAATAAGATTATTAAAACGACTATAAATTCGAAGTATATTTTCGGGCAGAAATAATTCCTACCTTTTGTTACTTCTTTTATTGGTTTGGCAACAGTGTTCGTTTATACAGCAGCGTGTGCAAATTTTCGATGGACGCTCGCTCGAGGAATTCAAAGCGAGCGTCCAAACCATTACCAAAAATTTTACATTGTTCTGTGTGTCTATAGTGACAACTACAATTGTCTTTGATAAAATAAAAGTACCTAAATGTAAACCTTATTTCTTTTTTTAAAACCACCAAAAACACACAAACATTGTGGTAATCATCTAAAAGATAGTTAAGATTGCCTTACTTTCCCCTGCTATTTCCTATGAATATTTTATTTTCTATTATTCATAATTGATATAGGTATTATTATTTATTCGGTTACCTAACGTTACGTCTCATAAGAAACACCTAATTTAAATATAAAAAATACTTACCTAAAGTAAAAAATGCCCCCTTGGATTTGCAAGAAAAACTATAAACCTCCAGTCATTTTGTTACGATATTAAGTAACAAACAATAAAAAAAAAATTATAGTCACAATTAAATAAACACTAATCCTAAAATAAAAATGTTTTTTCAACCCAAAAAAACCCGCAACCAAAAAAATAATCAAAAGGCAAAAAAACCGAAACTAATACGGCGCAAAAGGCACAAACCACAACACAAACGGCGATTGATGAGACGACGACGCCAACGGTGGTGGATGGTACAGCGCGGATATCAACGCGCCGCGTGCCCGATGCAAAAAAGGGGGTTTCCCGGGCCCCTCATAAAAAAAATGTGTTGCCTAACTGCACATTGTTTTTCAGTGTGTAAGTGGGCAACACATTAAATTATTTCATGGAATTTTTTTTGCAAAAATCGGCAAGGCCAAGTCTGACAGTTATTTTTATACGGGCGGTCATTTTTTACGAATGGGCCAAGATTGGGTTCCATACATTTAAATTTCCCTTTGGGCCCGACCGATCGACCGGGGACCCCCCAGTCAAATGTTATAATTCCAAAGGCATGAAATTTTTTTTGGTTTTTTTTAGAGAATATTTTTGAACATTTCTACAATCGATTAAAAAAAAAAAAAAATTCCAAGCCTCTGACCCTTTTTCCCCCCCTCTAAGTGGAGTTAACCCCGTTGGTGCTCTTCCACTACAATCTTAATAGACTGATTCTGCTGTTTCAGAGCGCTGTGTAAAGGGTTTTTTTTTTTAAATAGATCCATAAACATGTCAAGGGCTTTTTATGTACCTCGTGTTTGTTCCTTCTCTTAAGAGAACACACATAGGTTGTCTTCTGTCAGACTCATTATTTTCATGTGTTTCTATAACTTCAATGTCCTGTAGGTTAACGTACCGCTATCCTTACGTATTACGGCTGTAGTTCACCAGTGATTCCATTAACTTCGGAAAAAGCATTTAATTAACATTTTCGCTTGCCGTTGTTTAGGTATCTGCAACCATCATTAATAATTTTGGTTATTCAGTTTTCCACAGATATTAAAAAAAGAAAAAGAAACCCCTTAGGATGGTTCTGGTCTTCCCCTTTTTGAGTCTAGCAGCTTTATTTCCTGGGTGGCCCTCATGGGGGAGGGCACTATTTAACAAAGGTAACCTTATTGGCTTCCATTTTTATGCGTGGGAAAATTTAATTTTTAAAAATAAGTTATTAAAAATTTCATTATTTTAACAGCTGAATAACATTGATTCATTTAACCATAGTAAGCTGCAATAAAGTCAAAGAACTTTACGAATTTAAAAAAAGAATCAATTTGACTATCAAGTAAATGCTGTTAATTCATTAGCTTTGTTAGCTTTTGTCTATTAAATTGTTAGGTAATTTTTTTTTTCTTGTTTAGTCTTGATAAAAAAAATTTTTCTCCAACCTACTGTTTTTATTAAAATTTAAAAAGTTAAAAAAAAGACTCCACTACTGCGGTAAAGAGGGTTACCGGATAGTGGGGAAAGCGGTAGTTGTCATAAAAATGTGCGGGAACTTTACTTACTGCACGGTTTAGTTGTTATGTATTAAATGCATTTTGCCTTCATATTAAAAATATGTTCTTAAAAATGAAGTCAAGTTTTTTTTAACAAAATTAAGAAAATGTTTCATTCAATTGACGCCAGAAGATAAAGTTTTCTTTTTATTCGGGTGAAAAGATCATTATGATCCCCTCTTGTTCTCAGCCTTAGCTAACGCCTCGTCTGATAATATTTACGGCTATTTGACTTTTTTTACCTTATTACATAAAAACACTTTTGTATTTAAAACCAATAATTGTTATTGACGGGAACCATACTTTTTTTTTAAAACTAGCATTTTTCCCGCGTTGTATACCAATTTTGGTTTTTTTGGTTTTCCCTTTTTGCGAAATATTGCTCTTCCCTCCCACTCATCCCTTACACTACATTACCCCCTCCGCCTTGTCTACCATCTTATATTACGAAGCGCGCGTTGTGTGATTGAGCAATTTTTATTTCATTTGTTATTATTTTGTACTGCGGTTTTATACAAACTTTTTTTTTCCCCCATTTACGGGGGGTTTTTTAAAATCCTTTCTTAGCTGATTCTCCTTTTTCTGGGTAATCAGAAGTCTAATTATTAACTCCCATAATAAAAACTTCAAAAAAAACGTTTTTTTGTAAAACTTTCATCCCCTTTTTTAAACCCCCCAAGGGGTCTAATTTCAAAAAAGTTAAAACAGATTATTTTTTTTCCCTTTCTTCCGATCTTGTCTAAGATTGTTGAGAAGTGATATCCCAAAAATGATTAGATTTTTTTAGGAAAACAATCTTTTTACAGATTCCATTTTGGATTTGGGGGGGGATTTGAGTCCCCTGAAGGAATACTTTAAACCCTTTTATCTAAAATTATGGATTCTTTTGAAAATTAGAGTACAATGCCATAGTCTTTTTTGCTGAAAATTTTTCGGACCACGCCCTACTGCTGCAGCTTAAACTTTTCAACTTTCATCCTTCCAGCATTCAGTTTCTTGGGCTTATTTAGAGAAAGTCAGGTTGTCCGATGGCGGGGCGTGGAGTCTGCGAAGAGACCAATGAACCTGGGTGTGCGTGGCTCAATTCTTGGGCCTATCCCCCTTTTTTTTTTTACATTAATGATCTGCCTCTTAGTACCCACTTGCAAACTTTACAATCTTTGCGGACGCATTTTTTTTTCGGAGTGCGGATCTCTGCCGGAAGAACTGGAGGGTTATACTGGCACGTTCGGGGGTGGAAAATTGGTTTAAGATCAACAAGTTCTTCTTAATAAAGAGACATAGCCCTATGGACTTTTTTTTGAGGGTCTTTAGGCTTTTTAAAAAATCCGGGGGTGGTCAGGTTCCCGGGGTTATCTCGATGTTGGTCCAGGTTCGATAACATGTTGACTGTGTGTGGCCGACTCGGGGAAGGGTTTTTTTCCCTGCGTGGCCTTTGAAAACAGTATAGCAGCTGTTTTCTTTGAAAACAGTGATAGCAGCTAATATCTCTGTTTCATTCGGTTTTGTCATAGGGGATAATATGGTCCCATCCCACTTTCCGGGTCTTCGCTCTACAGCAAGGGTAAAAAGATAATGGCTGGATTGATTACGGGGGAAGACTGCGAAAGCATACACCAGGCTTCAATTCAAATTTTTTCCTTCAGTTTTTATATTAGGCTCTCAATCAAAATTTTTTTAAATACTCTGTAATTAGTTGTAGTTTTTTTTACTATTTTAATATGTTTACTGTTTGTGGGGGGGTGTTTTTATAAAAGTTCTTTATAAGTACTTCAGACCATGTTTTTAGTGTTTGTTTATGTTTTTTTTAAAATTAATTTTAGTGATATCTCTTATTGTTTGTATACATATCTAAATTTTTATTGTATGACGTTTTAAACGCCAATGGGTCCAACAAATAAATTATTTTTTTTTTTTATTTCATTTTTTCGTAAAACCCCCTAACCTAGAGCGGATTTCCCCTAAAATCCTTTCTTACTGACGTCTTTATTTTTCGGGTTTTGAAGCCTTATTCCAATTTTAAAAAATGACCTTTTTTTACAAACTTTCATCCCCATTTTAACTTTAAAATTTTTTCTTAGCTAAAGTCTCCAATTTTTCTGGGTATTAATCAGAAGTCCATTTACCAACCCCCCATTTTAACCCCAAAAATCGCGATTTTTCTATATATACATAAATGAAGTTTAATACGAATTTCCCCCCGATTCCCCCCCTTTGGGGGTGATTTCCCATTTTTTTTTTTTACAATATTAGTATAAATTTAAGAGTTTTCCCCCGTAAAAATGGTTTATAAAGTTTCTTCTAAAGTCAAGTAGTGTCCTCCGATGTTCCATTGCATCATTCCAAATTTCTTTTTTTTTTTTTTTAAATTGGCGTTTCTTAAATATTGCCTTTAATAGACCACCCTGTATAGTAAAATTTTTTTAAACTCAATTTTTTGGGGTAATCGCTTATTTAATACATGCTTCTTTTTTTCCTTAGTTATTTTCATTTCTGTAATTTCGTAACTGAATTTAACTATGTATTTGTAGCAATTTTTTGATGTTATCTTTATTTTTTTCAAATGCGGATAATTTGATTCCATTAAAATCAAAAGCTAGGTATTAGACTATTTTCAGTGTTCCCCCCAAATTTTTATAATATAATTTATACCGAGTAAGACTGTTTTAAAATGATAATGTTTTTTTTTTTTTTATTTGTCATTTTTAAAGAAAAAAGACCCCCTAAATTTATAAGATAGTTGTTGTATTGTAAGTTAGTAAAATATAAATACCTACCTATTTAAAAATTTTCTCTGTATACTTGCTGCTTGACCCCCCCAAAATTTTAATTTTTTTATTAATACCAAATCCTACCCCGATTCTTTTGGAGGTTAAAAAAGGGGGAAAATAGGTCCTAAAAATAGGTATTGGGGAAATACGTTTATATCTTCGTTTTTACTGAACTCCTTGGTTGTTAAAAATTTCAAGTAGAAGTATTTTTTTAAGTGACACGTTTATAGTTTTTGATTATGCATGGAATGTTTGCTGCAAGTAAGTGCTTTTTTGTTGAAAAAAAAATTTCCTTTTTCTTTTTTAACATTCCCTAAATTAAACACATTAAAATATTAAACGAATTGAATACCAGTTTCCATTAAATAAATTTTTTTGCGATGTGGGTATTTCTATTTTTTCTCTTTATTGTACTATAATTAAATATTTTAAATTTTTATTTAAATATCAACAAGTGATGTTGCCAGGCCAAAAATTTCCCAAACAATAATGAATGTATTTTTATTTTTTTTTTTTTTAATTTCAATATTATAATATTTACAATAGATACCCAACTAAAAAAAGAAATAATTAAAAAAAGAATATTGAATATTCTTTTGTTGTTTTATTTTTGGTTAAATTTTTTTCATTTAAAATTTTAAACCACGTTCTTTCATTGTTTTTTTTATTATTTGTGGACAAAGTTTTATTTTTTTATAAAATAACATGTCAACATTTGATTATTAAAGGGCAGTTAGGTGAAACGGGTTTTTGGGGTCGCTTAAATAAGAAGGTGGAACCTCCATTACGTTGGTTAAAAGGCTTTTAAAAAGGCAAGAAAAAAAAGGAAATTGGAATGTCGGGAAAAAAATTATGCATATTTTTTGAGGTCGTGAATCAAATTTTTTAAATTTTTCCCAGAGGTCATACAAGGAATTTCAACGTTCTTTGAAGTGTTTTTAAAAAATGTTAAGACAAATAAAAAAAATCTGAAAAAAAATTGTATTTTTGGGGGGGAATCGGATTTTGAGGTCAGTTAACCTTCATAGGTCAGGTTCAACTTTGAAAAGTTAAAAAAAGCATATATAATCTGGAAATTTTGAAAAATGTAAATGGACGCCAATTCGGATTAAGCGACCTAAAAAACAAATAATTGTTTAAAATTTTTCCCCATGGTTTTTTCTTTACTTGACCAAATGACCTTGAACCTGACGTAATGAAGGTTAACCGACCCTCTCATCGTAATCAGCGATCGAAAAAACCCCCTAAGCCTTAACCCCTCCTTCCCCCGGTAAATTCGACCATTTTACTATAAATTTAATTTTTAAAAAAGTCGTAGTTTTACTTATTATTATTTTAGTATTCTTAGTTTGTTTATTTTCTTGTTCAATATAAAAACAATGATGAAAACGCAAAACGCAAAACGTATTGTAACGTTTTATGTTTTCATCATTTATTAAACCAACAAAGTTTGATAATTTGTAATTTGATATTTGACGATGCCGTGAAAATTATTTAAATAATGCATTGCAATACTACGAATTAAGGATTTTAATATTGTAAAAAAATCTTCAGATCTTTTATATTCTCTAAAAGTTTTCCCAAAATTCCTAGGGGTGGTTCAATTTTCCGAAAATGAAGGAACTAAAACTAATATAGACATTTGTTTGATTGGGTTGTGGATATGACGACCCTAGAGGTTTAAAATTTGGGGTTTTTTCTTTATTTGTCTAAAGGTTGCTTCACAATATTTAGTTCATCTATAGCTTTTCTTGTTCTCAGTAAATCGATGTAATGGTCTCGCAATGTCAGCAAATCCATGTATAACTTTCTGTAGAAAGTAAACATCCCCAGGAAAATTTTAGTTTCATGCTTGTTTTTCGGAATAGGCCACCTTTGAATAAATTCTGTCTTCTTAGAACCCGGTTTTACTCCTTTGGTAATTAGGTATATGTTTAAGTTCCAAATTTCCGTTAAAACGCTGACTTATATCATGGCGTCGTTCGTGACGTCTCTTATCAGCAAACAGTAAACAACATAATTTTATTATTTTGTATTTCATTTACACACTAAATTCTTAAGTGTATAAGTGGTTATTATTATTGCCTGTGGTCCTGTGGTTTAATAAACATGTAAGATTCAATGTTTTAAATTTAAAAAAAAAACTTACCATCTTTTTTTATAATCCATACATCTTATTTTATGTGATAAATACAAAATATTAATAATTTTTGGATGTCCTCTTCATGCCTGTTATAATGCCATCTAGGTACACCAAGCATGTTTTTCAAAATAATTTTAGTAATATTAACTATATCAAACGTTCAAAAGTAGCAAAGACCTTGTATAGACCAAATGACATAACATTAAATAACGTTAAATTTCGGTTCCAGTCGGAAAAGCAGTTTTTCTTATTTTTGAAGTTTTGACTGTCAATAACCACTTTGAAATTTTAAATTAGAAACTTATTTTGGCAAGTTCCCTGTCGCAAAAAGATTTGTAACGTTTTCTACTTATGTACATCCAAGTCTTGTAGAACAAAGAACCATGTAACCTTTTAGGTGTTGGAGAATAAGCTTAAATGGCACATATCCATAGCTGTAGCAGTTTGTATTTTTCTTTTAGGTCAGAAAGTCTTTCTCCGATTTCAACCTATACACCCTTTGTGTATCCCAAATTTGATCCTGCATGGATTACTGTTTCAATATCTGGGTGGTGTCTTTTTTCACCACATTTTTAATTAATTCAACAAAGAGTTGTTTGCCTTATTAATAACTATTTTCACAATAAATCTTTGATACCAACGAACTGTAGGTGTCCTCTTCCTCCGTTATGGGTATTTCCACGGTATTCGCTTTAAAAACTTAGCCAGTAGAATTTCTTCCTTTGCACTTTCCAGGAAATTCTACTTTCATGCATCTTTTTACTGTCCATCTGAAGAAACCTTAAACTTCTCATTTCGTCCGCTGCTTTATCTCTGGAGCGCTAGACTATGGATTTATTATGTGTAGAGGCCCTTTCCCTTTCCCCCGTGAACCTTTAAGCCTTATATTGTAAGCTGTTACTTTAACTTTAGACATCCCCTGTACATAAGTTTTTGGCTTTTGTAATCTGATCTGCCCTAAAACAAAAAGGAAAGATAACTCTTGTTTGTATGTATTTAAAAACACGTTTTTAATACAAATACTTACATAAAAAAAGAAATGGCGATTTTTTTATTTGTGCTCGAATTTGTGACCCTAAATTTTAAATTTTTTTTTCAACCCTGGATTTAGCCATATATTTTTTTCTGGGGCTTTCATAAAATATATTTAGAAGAAAACCTTGTAACTAACCAGTTTTTTTTGTTTTAGAAGTCAAAAAGTTGGCAAGCCAACCTCGGGGTGTTAAGCATAACATTATTAGGTCAATTGAAAATCCGGAAAGCCCCGATGCTTTTAAACGCTTTCCAAATAGAATGAAGGAACATGTCAATTTTTTAAAACGGGTTACTAAACCTGATGGTACAGTTGTACATTGTAACCTGTGAAATGCAATATACCAGACAATTTTACTGCCATTGATAACCACTTTTTATCGTCTCTCTGCACTGGGGTCTAAAAAAGAAAAGTATAATTATTATTGGAAATATGGATACTCGGGTAATGTCTAAATTGGTTGGCGTAATCATAATTTTGCGGGCCCCCAGGTGATTTTAAATATTTTTTTAGATAAAGTTGAAAAAAAGATAAAATTTAAAATAAAAAAAAGGGGACTTTCATTCTTGACATTTTGATAAATATTTTTTTTTGGGGGGTTAATATATTTGGTTATTAGAGTGATTAAAACCATAGTGCCAATTAAAATAACGTCTTAAATGGTATTTGGTTTCTAAAAAAAAGGTTAAAATTAAAATTTAAAGGAAAAATTTAAAAAATAATATGCATATTTTTCGTTTGGATGTGTATAAAGGGGTTTTTTTTTTTTAATTTTTTATAATGGCTAGCTATAAATTCCGATTAATAATAATTTAGATATTTTAAAATTTTCTTTTTCCAAAAAAGTAAATGATGAAACATTTCCAAATTTCTTAAAACACTTAAAATTAAAATTTAAAAAAAAATTCAATAAATTTGGTAAATTTTTGAGTGGGGTTCAGAATAGGGGATTTGGGACACTTGATTTTTTCCATATACTAGAAATCGCAAGTTTTCAAAAGCTTTGTTAAAAGAAAAAATCGGATGTTTGGGACCCCCGCACCATTTGTTTATTAGCACCTTTTTTGCTTATAAACAAATTAATTATCCCGAAAGTTTAATGAAAAGTTTAATAAAAAAACCTTCAATTGGTAGCCAAGATATAATCTATTAAAGTTGGTTTTATACGAAATATATAAAAAAAAACTTTCGTGTTTATAGTGCTTGTTTAAAAAAAAATGTTTAACTTTTTAAACATTCTTTGAAACATTTTTTTTTTTTTACTAGTTTGCAAAACTGTTTGTTTTTCAAACAAAACAAATAAAAATTTTCAAACTTTTCAACCATTTTGAAATTTGGCACGGTGTTTCATCGATGTCTTCTTTGTTGTCGAATATGAAGGCCTTTAAAAAAATTAAAAAGGTTTAAAAAAAATCATACAAAAACTACGTTTTATTGTATAATTTTTAATTTTAGATTGTTATGACACATAAAATTTACCTCCTTTTTTTTTAAAATTGAAAAATTTTTTTTTCCAAATTTTTTATATTTGAAATTTTGATTATAAATTTTTTTGGCCGAAATATGGCCGTAAGTGAAAGCAAAGTAAAGAATATGAATGCCTACATGAAAACAATTTTTGGAAGTTATTTAACTCGTCATTTGCTGGGGAAAGAAAATAGAATGAGAAAAGGTATGCACTTGTATGCATTTATCAATTTTTTTATTTCAAGCCTTGTGAAATATACTTAGAATAAGCCTTATCTGTCAGAAAACAAGATTTTTGGATGTAAACTTTTTTAGAATTTTGTTACAAGAATCGCTCACAAAAAAACCAAACATTTGTTAAAAAAAACAAAACTGGAAAAAAAAAATTTTTTTTTTTTTTTTTTCTCAAATTTTAGTTTTCCGTAAAGTAAAAAAATTTATGAGAGTAACATTTTTAACAAAATTTCCTTAAGGATAGGGTTGGTTGAAATTGAAAAAATTTTTACGCTTGTTGCAAAATAACAATGAACAAAAATAATGCAAAAAAGCATGTGGTTTTTGGATTTTTATTTCTCTAAGGACCTTTTTATTTGACTATAAACTGGACATTTTCGATTAAGAATGACGATAGCAAAAAAAAAAGAACAAAAATACCTTTTTTGTATTTTTTTTAAAAAAAAATGAAAGTTAAAACTTTAATTCGTTTGTTTAATCTGAGTAGAATCCTCAATTTAAAAGTCCATTTTTTTTATTTGATGAAAGATATTAATCATCTTTAATTTTTAATAAAAATTTAAATTATTTTACTAAAATTAAAGAGCTTTCGTGACAGTGAAAATAAACCCCAAAATTAAATCAGTTCTGGGGCACTTACCAAAGATTGTCTTAAACCCTTTTTTCCCTTCTACTTTGTGGTCAGTTTTTTTTTTTTCCTTTAATGACCGAAACATTTTTTTTTAACCTTTGATGATATATTTTTTTTTGGCTAAATTATTAATGTCGGTTGTGCCAAAAATTTAAATTTTTCCTATAATGTTTTTTGTTGGGCTTTTTTAAAGGGGTAAGGCTCCAAAAAGTTAAAGTCATGTTCCATTCTAAAAAGGTTTTTGTCAACTGCACAGCTTGGGGAAATGGGGGGGATTACAGAACTCTTTAACCAAATTGTTTTGAAAAAAATTAAAAAACAAACTTTTTTATTTATGTGAAGTTTATCCATTCGGACGGTATCAGGAAAGGTAACAAGGTATGGAATTAAAGGGATTAGCACAAATTAAGAATTCATACAAAAAAAAAAAAACCCTGCTGCCTTAGGGTGGGCGAATTCAAAATATTTTGTTTCCATGCCTTGAAACCGATTTTCGGGGTTTTTAAATTTTCTCTATATACGGGGTTTTCCCGGAAGGGGGGCAACCCTTTTTAAAAATCTTTAAAAAACTTGCCTTTTTCACAAAGTTAAATAAAAGAACGGTGTCAAACTTTTAATTTTGTTTTCGTTTGTTTGTAATAATTTCTTCACTAAAACACATAGCGGTACAAAATTGGGAATTTAGGGGTTCTTTGAGGCGAAAAATTTAAAAATTGTCCATACTTCTGATGTTGCTAGTAGGGGGCCCAGCCACGGCCTCCCAACTTGTTTTAGATGGCATCTTTTTAAGCAGTATATGGATCTGTTTTATTAAAAAAGTTACTATGATTCCCCGATATGTCAAAAATGTATTCTTTATTTAGGGCTCTAACAACTGTTTTCAAAATAAACGCCTTTAAGGACACCGCAATTTTCCTATGAAAAAGGGTTGCAATTTTCTCAAACTTTGCAAAGTAATGGTTTTAAACACTCTGATCAAAGTCCCACTGGCCCCACCCAAAAACCCCTCTAACCCTATTGAAAATTAGCCTTAAAGGTCACTGGAAATTTGGAACCTTTGGGGTGATTTTGAGGGGTTTAGGGAGGTTTTCGGGTTTTGGCATATAAAGACTTTGATTGGCGTGTTGAGAACTAATCTTTGCAAAGTTTAACAATGGCCGAAAGCCTTTTAAAATATTGGGTCCTTTAAATGCGTTTACCCCGAAACAAATCCTAGAGATTTAAATGGGTATCATTTTTGACGCAAAGGAATCAAGAATTTTATTTAAAAAAACAGGTCAATAAAAAAGCAAAAAGTTATGCCACTAACATTGCTCTCCCTACTGTTTTAAAAGTATGGACAAATTTAATTTGTCGCCTCAAAACACCCTCATCTTATTATTATCAACTTTGAGATCAGACAAATTTCGTTATTGCATTATTTCAACCTAAATCTTGTTGCTCTGTGTCCCATTACTTCTGGGAATATTGTCCAAAAATTCGTTGCTGCGTTTTTGCAGTTCGTCCTAATAAGACATTTTGACAAAGTTATGTTTTGCTATTAATACATTCCATTAAAATTTTTCACTCTAAAATTTAATAAAATATGTTTGTAATCATGTCCAAAAAAAGAAAAAACTTTTAGAAGCGGTTTGATACATATTTAGTTATATAGTCAGTAATAAAATTTTATATGTACATGTATATAAATTGTTTATATATGAAAATAAACGCAAAATGTGGTAGGGCTTTTCAAGTATTCATTAATACTCAATATATTTTCTAAAATTTTAATAAATTTAGGAAACTTTTAATCTTATATAAAAATATGCACTTAACCAGGGTTTGTGGTGTACTGGCCCCACACTTGATTTTTAAAATTCTTTAAGCACCAACGTCCCATAAAAAAATTCCAAAATAAGTATTTGGGCAGTATTTTCACTATTTAGGTGTAGGGTTTACGGTCTTATTTAAAATTATATAACTTATTTAAAAGATGAAGGTGGTTTTGAAATGGGGTGAAAAAATCGAAAATAACGAAAAGCATTTATATTAAATTAAAAATTCCTAATTTTGCTTCGTTTAAAATATAATTTTAACCCCTACATTTTGTATTTGTAATAATTCATTTATAAATTAAGTTATTTGAAAATAAATATAATTTACTTTCAATAAAGGGTTATCTTATTAATTAAGTAAATAATAATGTGACAAGTCAATCTTTCATTGAAAGTAAATTATATTTATATCAAATCACTTTGAATTTATGAATTACTTATAAATCCTTATAAAAAAGTAAGGGGTGAAATTATATTTTTAGTGGCAAAATTAAAAATTTTACATCCATGTAAATGATTTTCTTTTTAAAATTAACAATTTGACATGCATATAAAATTTGGATTACACTACGTTTTTTTTTTACATTTTTTGCTATTTTTTTCGGACTATTTTAAAAATCACTATTTTTGTCGGGCAATAAAAAGTGATTTATGTTAGTTCTAATGCATTACCTAGTTCTTTTGTCTGATATGTATTGTCAATTAAACGTGATATTTAAGCTGGGACTGCAAAACCAGCCATTTTGTCGGGCACTATGACCGCTCGTTACAAATGATTGTTAAACAATTGAGACACCTTTAGGGAGTCGAACAAGCTCGTTTAGCAGTATTTTTGTAGGACAAAAAAGTTTTCGAATGTCTTATCAAATCAATCTACAAATGTATTAAAATGAAGTATAAATTTCAAATCACCCAGAAAAAGTGATTTCGAAAAGTCGTAAAGGTTCTTGTCGGACTCGCCAAAAGGAAGCTACTCCAAAAATTCCAAGTATACAGTGTGTCCCTTCGGCCTACATGTTTTGGGGTTTAATGCCGATTTTCATTACACATTTTCAAAAGGGGAAAATTACCTATGAGTAGTTGGCAATAAGTTAAAAAATCGAATTCTTTGCAAATAAATACCAAAAATCGAGGCTAGAAACCGAAGGTTAATTAAGTAGATGAATTAGGGTTGCAAAAGAAAGTTTTAAAAAAAATAGCAAATATTTTTATTAGTACACTAATCTTCATAATATGATAACAATAATTTTTTAAGATTGTTGAGATTTGGTTTGGTCAAAATATAATTTTCCTAAAACACAAATATGTTTTTAAACAGTATACTTATGTTTCAAAAAACATTTATGTCTACCTTTATAGAAAAATATTTTTGAAAAATGTTTAGTGGCCAGTGGGGTACAGTTGAAAAGAGAAAATGAATTATCGAAAAATCAACGATGGCCCCATATAAAAATCGACAGTTTTCGTAAGTAACTGAAAGACAAAAATCGATCTGAAAAAAAATTGGGGAAAAAGTTTGTCGCTAAAAGTGTCAACGTCATAGTTTAAAACGTCAAAATTAAAACAATGAATCACAAGCAAAAAACGACGTTTTTCACTTTTTTCTTAACCTCATAGAACTAAATTTTGAAGAAAAAAAACTGTACAGTAAAAATCGGTATTAAATTCTTTAAAAGTTTCTGTTTAAACATTCCTCTATCTTGTATACTAAGCTATATAGCAATACATGTGGGGCGAATTTTTAACACAAATATTAATTAAAAAAAGGATGTATTCTGTACTGTGGACTAAACTTTTGATGCATCATATATACTTTAGTAATATCAATGAAAATAATTTTAAAAAATATTTTTTAATTCCCCAGGTCCAAAAAAAGAAATTGTATCTGGGTGTCGGATTAAGATTTTCTGGCATATTTTTTTCCCTGAACACGAATCTAAAGTCAAAATTGGGAGTCAAACACCAAAAAATCGAGAAAAGGTTAATTTTAGATATTAACGTTTATTTTTTTAAATTTAAAATCAATCTTCAAAAACTAAAAAAGCACACAAAACTTTATAGGACATAAACGATGTATCTTTACAAGACCTTTAATTTAATTATATAACCTTTTTGTCTAAATGCAATATTTTTTGAGTTAAAATTTAAAAAAAAGAATTTTCAGGAATTTTCAAGGTTTCATTTTTTAGTTTTTCTGAAAAGGTAATTTGGACTCCAAAACTTACAATAATGATTAAAAAAACCTATTTTGGAACGAAATTTTTTGCTAGCATATCCACCTTTTCATCATTGGAATAATTAAGAGCCATTATTGTAAATACTTAAAATAATTAAAACTTGAATTTTTGTTGAAGGCGTTTCTAAAGGAGAAATAAGATGCACGCTTATTTTGACATTTACATTATTTAAATTATAAGATGCGTATCATTTGTTTTTTATGAAACGGGGCGCCATTACGCAGTCTAGTCTAAACCTACTATCAAATAATCAAAAATTATCGTTTTTAGAGCTTAAGCAATCTGAAAACCTAGACTTTGATACATCAATGAAAAGCTCTTGAAGAGCTCTTTTCAAAAATGTAAAAATCCAATATGGTGTTCATATGAAAATCCAACCATCTTAAAAACAAATAAAGTTACAAAAATAGTTTTACTTAAATTAAATTCTTCTTAAAAAAAAATCTTAAAATCGTAAAATTGGTAGTTTGCGAGCTACAGGCAAAAGTTAAAAATGCGTTATTTTGGTTTTTCTTAATTATCTCAAAAACCATAAAAGATAAATAAAATCTGAAGCAGATTAAATTTTTTAAATTGTCTAAAACTTTCCCAATTTAACCAACACTGTAGCTCTAATGGTTCCCGAGTTACCAATACATGTAGGCCAAATTTGGGACACACTGTATAGTCGTAGTAGAAACATTCCGTGATAGTAGGTTTTTGCCGGTAAATGTACCGTATCGGTTTTTTGTTTTTTTTTTACATTTTGCTGTTTGATCGCCAATTTTGTTTTCAGATTCGTGTTTAGCGGAAAAAAATACGCCAGAAAATCTTAGTCCGACACCCAGCACACACCACTTTTTTTGTGGACCTATAGCACTTTAGTAGGTGCTTTAGGACTATAAATTCTTTTAAAGTATATTAGCTTCAGTCAACTACCATATAGATTTTTTTCTTTGAAAAACTCAGTATATATCTTTTAGGCTAGTGACTTGGACGTTTTTGTGGATACGGGAAATATGTACTATGGTGAGCAGAATCAGGATCCGACGGAGCAAGTTATTATCATAAGAAAGGCTGCCAAAGCATTTTCAAAGAATAAGAATACTCAAATACTGCTCAGGTGCTTACGGCTCGTACACCTATTTTAAAACTTCATCATATACCAACAAACCTTGACTGTGATTTGTCTTTTAAACATGGCCTTAGTGTGGAAAATACAAAGTTTTTTAAAGGGGAGAAGTGACAAAAAAATACTATCAGTAACAGCCAACAGATGAAATTGGAAGTACCTTTTGTGCACATAACGATATTGTTTTAACATCGTATATCTATGACAGTCGTGTCTCTTTTGTGAAATAAAATTAACCCTCTCATTTTTTTAAACTTATTTATGCTTGAATAGGTATGTCTCTGTCCTTTACAATTGATGTGTTAAAGAAACTACTTTATGCATTTAAAGTTTTTTTTGGTAAAAAATAAAATAAAAATAATAAGCACAGTTCTTTTTCCTAGATGATTTTTTATAAAAATAATAAAGCTAAGTAATTCTACGAATCTATAAACCAATACCATATTTTTAATAATCCTTACAATATACAGGGTGATTCATGAGGAAATGTCAATACTTCAGGTACGTACTCAGGGTACAAAAATAAGCATAAGGGGGCCCTTTGTTTCCAAAATACAGGGTGTTAAAGTTTTTATTTATATTTTTTACATTTTTTTTCGTTTTCTGAACATAATTTAAGAACAATAATTTTATTGAAAATACAAATACATATCGTTTAATTATACATTTTGTTAATTTTTTTGTTAATTTTCCTATAATAAAATCAGATGCGTCTTATGCGTGGTATTTTTTTAAATCCCAAAAATCTCGAGAACGTTTGCTCATATCAACTTTTTAAAAGGTATACCTTTTTGACGTAAAAATGACAAATCAGTTATTTAATTTTCTTAAAAATGTAATACAGTACCGTACCAAAAGTTGTGATTGTTTAAAATAGTAAAAGACGTGTAGACAACTAAGATTAAATTAGATTCAAATCCGTCATACCAAAAAACCCCGGATACCAAATATTAATCCAATATTTACATTATCATGGATTCTATTTAAAAAATAGAAAAATTAAATAAAAACTTTAACACATTTATTTCGGAAACGAAGGCATTGCGGACCCATATTTGTATAGACTTTTACGTTTATTTTTGGACCCTGACTACGTGCCTGAAATATTGACATTTCCTCATGATTCACCCTGTATATCAAGGGTGGGATGTACATAAAACACCTCAAGTCGACTTCTTGTCTATTTTAAAAAACCTTGACATACATTGCATGTTCTTAACAGTCTAGTTGCAGACGGCATTTATTTGGGTAATTTGGGATACAGCCAGGGCCGGATTTAACCTTAGCGCCGACCCTGGACACTGAAGAGATTGCCGCCCTATCACCGAAATTTTACACAAGATTATAGTTTTGATATACAATTTTTGAAATGTAACTTTTTTATCGATGAATGGAAGAAATTGTATATTAATGTTAAAAAAAATCGTCACACTTTTCCTGTTACGCTTGACCGTCACGGCTGCCGTAGGCGAGTGGGGGTGAGCGCACTCGATGTCGCTGTAAATGTGTTAGTCCCTTAGACTCGTGCCTCAAGGTAAGCCTACTAAACTACTTATCACAACTAACTACTACCTTACTTTAGGCACTTGTATCGAAAAGGGAGGAGAAGCCAAAACCGGCAAGTTATATGGAGTGGCCAGTGTCGAGACTCTGGAGTCTAGTTAAGAAGACGGGCTTGGACAAGGTACTCTAAAGAACGATAGGAGAAACCACAATAAATCTGGTAAGGTTGCAGTGGTGGAGATCATTTTTCGCCATCTCCGCTCAAATAATCTAATCTAATCTAAATCTAAGTTTGGTGACTTAGATTTAGATTAGATTAGATTATTTGAGCGGAGATGGCACCACCACCAACCTTACCGTTTATTGTGAGTTTCTCCTATCGTTCTTTAAGTCCTTGTCCAAGCCCGTCTTCTAACTAGACTCCAGAGTCTCGACACTGGCCACTCCATAACTTGCCGGTTTTGCTTCTCCTCGAGCCTAGTAAACCTAAGCCTGCATAGTGCTTCGCAATGGCACCACACATGTAAGGCTGTTTCTTCAGCCTCCTGGCAGAACCTACACAGGCTATCCTCCACCAGGTTTATTCTTTCCAGGTGCTTGTTGAGTTTACAATGTCCTGTTAGTTGACCTACCGTTATTCTTACGACCTTACGGCTGTGGCTCAGTAGGTTCGATGTAAACTTGGCCGAGCGGGTCTTAATGAACTGCTTTGCCTGTCGTTGTCCCGGTGTTTGTACCCACCAGCTTTGAAACTGTCTGTCTACCTAACTCTTAATAGATGCTTTGAAGAGACCTGCCGAGATACCGCAGAATGGCTCCGGGCCTATCATTTCCGCGGCTAATCCTCTTTGGCTAGGTCGTGGGCCTCTTCGTTGCCTGGATGGCCCTCGTGGCCTGGTACCCAGGCTACTGTAAGTTTGTTTGCCAAGCCGACTTTTTCCAGTGCCTGTATACAGTCCCCACTAGTTTGGAATTAACTTTTGGGGAACTGATGGCCTTCAGGGCCGCTTGGCTATCTGAGTAAATCTTTACTCCCTTTTTCTTTAATCCTCACGGCGCAATGCACTATTGCTGCGATTTCCGCTTGGAAAACCGTGGCGTGCTGACCGAGACTTAAGATTACCTTTTCTCTAGGCTTATCTCCATAGATGCCAGCTCCTACACCCTTGTTGGTCTTGGAGCCATCTGTATACCAGATATGATCGGCTTTGATTGGGGGGCCTCCCTTCCAGTCCTCCCTATCTGGTATGACAATACGAAAGTGTCATTGAAGATGAAACGAGGGGTTATCCTGTCTGAGGGCATCTCAAACAATGAGCTGACCTCTTGGTCCTCCTCTATTTCCCATCTTGGAGTCCTTCGGTGTTCTATAATTGGACTTTGACCTCCTTTGAGCCTATAGAGTACCGCTTTACTTGCCCCTGTATGTAGATGTGGAGTGGCGGCAGGTTTAGCAGCACTTCTAGGGCTGCGGTTGGAGTTGTTCTCATAGCTCCCGTGATGCATACGCATGCTAGCCTTTGCACACTTTGAAGTTGTCTGATTGCTACGGTCTGTGAGACCCTTGCCCCCCAGGCAACTGAACCATAGGTTATCATGGGTCTTATTACCATTTTATACAACCACATGTTCATCTTTGGGTTAAGTCCCCAGCTTTTTCCACAAAGTCTGCGACATCTCCCGAGGGCAATTTTTGCCTTCTGAACAAGTTTGTTGAGGTGTGGTCCCCAGTTCATCTTTTGGTCAAAAATGACTCCTAGATACTTAACCTCTTTTGAGAAGGGATTTCCACTCCATTGAGCTTTGTACATCTGAGTGCCCTTAGTGCTCTTTTCTTTGTGAAGGGAACAATAACGGTCTTTTGTGGATTAACCGACAGACCTTCCTCCCTGCACCATTCGTCTACGATGTTCAGTGAGTTTTGCGTCGTTTCTGAAACAAAGTCTAAGTGCTTACCTCCAACTACGATGGCTATGTCGTCTGCGTAGCCGAGGCAGTGAAACCTCTCTTTGGCCATTTTTGCCAGAAGGTCGTCGACTAGGATCGCCCAGTATAATGGTGATAGAACGCCTCCTTGTGGGCAGCCCCTCCCACCTCAGCTTCTATGGTGTCCTCGCCCAAGGTGGATCTAATGACCCTGTTTCTTAGGCTGGCCTCCATCCAGTAGCATATGGTGTGCGGGATGTTCCTTCGTTTAAGAGCCTTCATTAACGATCCTGTTGGAACGTTGTTGAACGCTCCCTCTATGTCTAGAAATGTGCCAAGCGCTATCTCTTTGTCATCGATTGACTTTGTCAGGAGTCTGCTCAGATCGTCCAGAGCGGAGTCCGCAGACTTTCCTGATTGATAGGCATACTGGCGGTCACTTAAAGGGTATAGTGATAGTATGTTATCCCTTATGTATCTATCCACAATTTTTTCTAATGCTTTGAGCAGGAACGAGGATAGACTTATAGGTCTATATGACTTAGGCGTTTGGTCTGAAATTCTGCCTATCTTTGGCAGGTAGACTACTGTAGCCTTTTGCCATATTTTTGGTATGTAGCCCCAGGCAATGCATGCTCTGAAAATTTTGCAGAGATGCGGCAGTAATATGGCCATGCCTTTTTGGAGCAGTACCGGGTAGATTTCATCCGGGCCTGGCGACTTGTATGGGTGGAACTCGCCTATGGCCCATTTGATTTTTTCATATGTTACCACTTCCTTTGCCTTATCCCAGTCTTCCTTTAGGGGTCTTCTGGGATTGCGGGCTTGTTTTCTTGGCCGAGGTTGATCAATTATGGTTGATCCTGGAAAGTGGGTATAGTCCTATATAATAGCCCTAGGGTTTCCTTGTTAGTGCTTGTGAAGGCCCCGTCCGTTCTTTTAGGGGGCCGGGAGCACTCGCAGTACCTTCTCTTGCGAGGACTCTGTGGATCCTGGCGCATTCCGGGGTTTCTGTAATTTGTTCACAGAATTGTTCCCAGGAAATTCTTTTCGCCTTGCGGATCTCTTTGTTGTACTGCGTAAGTTTCGTTTTGTACGTTGCCCAGTCTTGATTGAGTTTGGCCTTGTTAAATAGCCTTCTCACCTCGGATCTAAGACCCTCTAGGTGACTATTCCACCAGACTGTTTTATTTCTTTGTTGTCTTGATTGTTCTGGACAGTTTTCTTTATAGGCCGTTTTTATTGCCTCATTTAGTTGGTCTACTGCCAGATCAAGACCCTTCGTTGTGAAGATTGTTGCCGTGCCCCCCTTGAGTGACTCCTCTAGTGCTCTTTCATAGCCTTGCCAGAGTGTCCTCCTTGGGTTACGGAATTTCTTGACGGCTAGTCTAGAAATTGTTAAATCAAATCTGATGTGGCGATGATCTGAACACGATGGTTCGTCAGAGACATGCCAGTTTGTGATGGTATCACTGACATCATGGCTACAAAAGTAAGGTCAAGGACCTCACGCCTGGTTGATGTCACAAAAGTGGGTTCTATGCCTATGTTAGCTATGTCTAACCCTTCACTTATAATAAATTCATGCAAGGACTCACCTCTACTATTTGTATTGGTGCTTCCCCAGATTGTGTTGTGGGCGTTGACGTCACCTCCAACTATTACTTGTTGTCTTCTTCCTCTGCAGTGGCCTATGATGTCCTCCATTAGGGATGGTGGACAGGTCCTTTCTTCTCCGGGGAAATAGACGCAGCAGACTACCCAGGTCCCTTCCTCTGCTGTTGTTGTGGTTGCCTGTACTGTAACAAAGTCCCTAGAGCAGAGCTCCGAGATTAGTGTACAGCTGATGTTATTACTATTATAAAGAATACAAGCTCTTGGGTTGTTATCATGATATAGTAACTTACCTCCAGATGGATTGAGTCCTCTGATGGCTCCGTTGTTTAGCCAGGGTTCCTGTATAAGGGCGATATCCAGGCCTTCTTCTTGGAACCTTCTACACAGCACGGCTGAGGCAGCCTTGGCATGGTGAAGGTTCACTTGGATCACCTTTATGGTATCCATTGTAACTAAGAGGGGCTGGGAGATCGACTCCTCAACAGGGCCTCCTCCTCCGTGGCGGTGTCCATTTGCTGATAGACTGTATATCTTTTCAGCGGACTGGTGCCACTTTGAGCAGAAGGCTCGTCAGTATCGACCTCCCGTTCCCTCTCCTCCGGTGCTATGGGCCCGGCCTTCGATGTACTGGCCTCGGGTTCCGAATCCGAAGTATGGGCTCATGTTCAGTTTTTCCAGACCTTCGAGGGACTGTTTGTCCATGGAGAAGTTCCAGAGTTGGCCTTTGTCCTTTGGGACTGCTCCGCAGGACTTCCAAAGTTTGTGTTTAGGCCTTTATTGCCTACCGATATCCTTTTAGGATTCTTTCAGCTGGCATTCTTTCCCCCGTTCATCCGGGATGAAAACGGTGCAGGTGACTGGCTTTGGCAAATCCTTGTCTGTCAGTGCCTTTAACACTGCTCCCTCCCAGGACTTGAGTGTTGGCACCTTAGATTTTCTATACTATTCCAAACGATTTCGACCGATAGATTTTAAGAAATCCCAAAAATAAAATTTCAAAAATATGTTTTTTTTATAACTTTTAAATGACTATGCCAACCGATCCCAAGAACTAATCAGCTCTTAACCTCAAAAAATTCGTCTATCGCCCCCCAAACATGTCAAAATTGGTTGATTCGTTCGAGATAAATCATTGCCAAAAATTTTGTAAAAGTGTTTTTTTTTTTAAATATTTGAACCACTTCACACCTTTCAAAAATTCTGGACAAATTAAGGGGTCTTTCTTGTACATCCAGAATTTTTTTCGAGAATATTTAAAGCATCGGACGCCCGGGTCAACAGGCGGCAAGTTGTTTGATTCAAAATTATCAAATTTTTACATTAATAGATGTTTTCGATTAAATTATCTAATGTATATGAAACTCCCAAGATATACAAGGTTATTCTTGAGGAAATGTCAATACTTCAGGTACGTAGCCAGGGTCCAAAAATAAACATAAAAGTCTATACAAATATGGGTCCGCAAGGCCTTCGTTTCCGAAATACAGGGTGTTAAAGTTTTAAGTTAATTTTTCTATTTTTTAAATAAAATCTATGATAACGTAAATACTAGAGTAAAAATTGGTATCCGGGGATTTTTTGGTATGACGGATTCGAATCTAATCTTAGTACTGCTCTTACTTCTAGGGGGTGCCACCTACACGTCTTTTTATTATTTTGAACGTTCGAAACCTTTTAGTACTGCCCTGTATTACATTTTTAGGAAAATTAAATAATTGTTTTGTCATTTTTACGTCAAAAAGGTATACCTGTTAAAAGTTGATATGAGCAACCGTTTTCGAGATATTTGGATTAAAAAAATACGACGCATCTGATTTTATTATAGCAAAATAAAAAAAAAATATAATTAAACAATATGTATTTTAAACAATAAAATTATTGTTTTTTAATTATGTTCAGCAAACATAACCTAGGTTTTATAATTTTCAAAAAAAAAAAAAAAATAAAAAACCCTGTCTTTCGGAAACGAAGGCCTTGCGGACTCATATTTGTATAGACTTTTATGTTTATTTTTGGACCTTGAATACGTACCTAAGTATTGACATTTCCTCATGAATCACCCTGTATACATATTTTTTTTTAAGGCCGATTCCCATTTAAGCAGCATCAAGCAGCGCTTCGCACCGCGACGCGGCGCAGCGTTTGCAGCATTTTTTCACACACCATTCCCACCTAAGCAGCATTCTGCAGCAGTATCGCTAAGCAAAGCAGCAATGTCATATACACCTCATCAGTTAAATTGATTTATCAAAGTAAAATAAATCCAAACTCATCGTCGTTAGACAACCTGCTAATTGAAGTAGCTATATGCGATGAGTAGAAAAAAGCAAAGAAAAAAACGGAAATATTGGGTACATGATATTTTTCGTGCAAGACTCGAAGAAGGTAAATTTTATGCGCTGTTTATCCATTCCTACTTCTTACTTCCACAAACAAATAAGCAAGAAATGGCATAAATAGGATATTCAAGTAGCTGCTTGCTTCGAACGCTTTGGCAGCACTGTCATAAGCAGAAATGACGCGTGGCAACGCTCATAGACGAATTAAAATTTTGCTGCGAGGCGTTGTGCTGCGACGCACAGCGACGCTCTGCTTAGGTGGGAACGGAATCATTTAACTATATGAAAATAAATATAGGCAGCTAGTGATGGGCATAATCGGATTATTTTAAAAATCGGATTATTGAATTATGAATGATTTCAATAATCGGATTAATTGATAATTCGAATTATATAATTATTTTATTTTTTTAATCGTTTGAATTTTAAATTCTTGATTTCTGAATGAATATGTAACTCGATTCCGAGGTAACTAAACACAAACACTAAATATTATATAGTTTGTCAAAAAAGTCCGGGATCCCCTTAATAATTTGTCAACGGGGATCCTGGACTTTTTTGACACTGTATAATATATTATTATTATTATTATTTTAGTAAGTAAATTTTCCATTTGCTATAATTTTTTATGGTAACTTTTTACTTACCTAGCCCACGGCCGATTTTATTGAAATTTTGTATACCGGGGATATTTGGGGCGCTGATCACAAATCTGAAGACAAATTTTTTCGTACTCTGCTAGTTTTTAAGTTATAACGCCCCACTTAAACCTAACCAGCAAAACTTTCCTAAAATTCCTCCTTCTTAAAACTGATTACACCCAAAATAGAAGATTTTATCGAAATACACTTATTATTTTATAAGATAAATTTAATTTCACCTTCATTTAACAAATATTTTTAATAAAAAAAAGCACAAATATGACTTCAGATTCGTGATAAGCGCCCCAAAAACCTCTGTAAACAAAATTTTAATAAAATCGGCCGTGGGCCCGGTAAGTAAAAAATTACCTTTTTTATGATTAAGTTGTCGTCTCTATTTACATAAATATATACTTTACTATTAAAATATTAAATCTTATTCGTTATTACATGTTATTTTTTTTTTCGCGACTCGTAATCAATTCTGTGGAATCAGGTTATTTCTCGTAATTCAAATTAAATCTGAAAATTCGCATGATAGCGATTATTTTAATAATCGTAATCAATTCTATGGAATCAGGTTATTTTTCGTAATTCAAATTAAATCTGAATAATCGCATGATAGCGATTATTTCAATAATCGGATTATCGATTATTTTTAATTCGAATTATCCCATCACTAATAGGCAGCATTTTGCTGCGCCGCGCCGCCCTGTGAGGTACTGCTCCATGCTGCTTAGGTGGAAATCAGCCTTTAATGCAATTAAAATGCAAGAAAATAACCTACAAATATTTTAAATTTTTTAAAACACTACCAATTAAATTTTTTAAATTGTTTTTTTTAGATAAAGAATTAATATCAAAATTTTTAATTTTCATAAAATACCGCCACAGGGCGTGTTGGGCTTGACTTGATAATTTTTTACATTCTCAAAATTTGTAATTTATAAGTTTTTAAATATTAAACTGAAGTTAAGACATCCCAATCCAATTATTTGACTAATTTCATCCAGTATTGAGTTTTGACTTGATAGATATACTCAGTACAGCTGTGGTCATTAGAGCCTAGTATACCAAACTTCCTATCAATATTTTTTTCTACTTTTTGCCTTGGATGCTTAGTTTAGTTACTTAGTACTCTAACTGCTTTTTGATGCTAAGTATATACTAAGTAATCTAACCACTTAGTAAAATAACAGGATTACAGTAATACCAACTTCAAAATAAAAAATGCGACCGGAATTAGTAAAATCTCCCGTTGCATCAAAAACGGCGCAAGCGAAAATTCTTTGACTCAATAAACATTTAATAACTATTAAAACAAAATAATTTTTAGTATTATATGCATAAATGCGACAAAGAATCTTATAGAAATCCGTGTCAAGCGTTAATGGATCTGTAAAAATGATAAATATGCGGGTAAATATATGCCGAGATTATGATGACATATGGTAGATAAATAGAGACACGTAGTCACAGAGTAATAATTGTTTTCAACAAGAGAGGACACTGGGCAAAACATCAAAGGAATACGCCTACATCTCCCATTGACCTTGCGCCATCTTTTTGGTCGCAACATTGTTGCCGGTACCACTGACTTTTATTACTCTTTACAGTTTTTGCAATGTTGCAATTTTCTTAATTCATTTCAATATTTTTGAGTAAGTTTGAATGTAAGTTTTAATTTGGTTATACATTTAATAATAAAAAATATTGATATATGACTAACTTAAGGTGTATTTTAAAACTAAAATATTAAGGATATATACACTATGCTCGATATCTGTTATTAAAATTAAACATAAAAATATTTTTTTATCCCCCTTTATCAAGTTTTTTTTCTTTGGAGCAATAACAATTTTATCTCACTATCCCGTTTCAAGTCTATTAGACATTATTATTTGAGTTGCACTATCCATATTATAAAAAAAAAAACGTAGTGAAAATCACAAGAAATATTTTTAAAAACCAAAAAATTACTTTAAGCAAGCCAACAAATACAGGTCGAAGGTTGAATGCCGTCAGTTTATTATATGTCACATGTTTGATATGGCCATTTGCTATTTCACCATTTAAATGCATTCGATGTAAAGATTGTGCAAACCAGGTGACGTGCGCTCTTTGTCATTGTTATTACTGTAAACAAGTATAGACAATGATTACGACCGTCGTAATACTCGCAAGTATAAAATAAGCACTTACCAGCCTAATGGCCAATACCGGACGCGATCACAATCCCGTGTTTATCCCTTTAAATTGGTCGCGAATTCTATCTCTCTTGGATTTTATGTGCTTTGTCTTACTGTCTCCTCTTGTTAAAAACAATTATTACTCTTTGACGTAGTCTCACGCACCATATGTAAAAATTGCAACGTGTATAATAATTCCAAACATTACCTTAATGAAAACAAGTTATTTTATTTATCGTTATATGAAGATAATTTCAACGCAAATTCGCAGCCCCAAAAATTTGGCGCCCTGGGCATTAGCTCCGAGTGCCCCTAGTGTAAACCGCTACTGGATACAGCTACTGAAAAAGTATCCAATAATTTTAATAGTTAATAATTCCTAACTATTTAATACTTGGCACTCAACTGATTATAATATTTTTAAATTCATTCAAACTATTAAAAGAATAATTTATCCCAATAATTAGATTCTCAGCATATCAACTTTCTCAGTATTCTGAATCTTCTTGGTTAACTATTATATAGGTGTGAGTCAACTATAATATAGGTGTGATTCACAATGGACCATCTGATTGCAGTGGAAAGAATGTTTAAGACTAAATCATTTTTTAAACTTAATTTGCATTATACACAATTTTTACCTAACGTATTTTTTGTAGGTCATGTATTACCAACCATAATTGGTATCGTCTGGGTTTTTGGATATCGGATTTTAGTTTTTTTTTTCTTTGTAGATTTTGTATAGAGTTACAACCAATCATTCAGCCTTTAATTTTATTGGTTAAAAAATGGTCGGAATGTATTATATTTGAAAATATAACCACCTATGCTCTGGCCATGGTATGTATATTTTACCTACAAGTAAATGGGTACTTACTCTCGGTGAGTAAACTTAGAGAAATTAATGAAATGGAACCAAAAATTATTAATGGTAAGATACTTATTTTTTTATATTTTATTTATTAAAATCAATGGACTACTAATATTAAATTAAAACATGTACATTGTAAGTTAATGTGACCAAATTTTTGGGTTTTAGTACCAAAGCTTTAATTATTATTCCCTGCAAGTAACTAAATTTAAAATTGCTTTTGTTTTAGGTTGGAAAACAATAACTTATGCTCTGTCATTAGAAGAAACAAAAAAACATGTTAAAAATTATTCTAAAACAGTTTATGAATTACTGCATGAGTTTTTTGAATACTATGGAAAGTTTGATTTTAATAGTTACGTAAGTAAAACAAATTTTATTGTTTATTTGTTTAGTTATTTATAAGATCCATATATTTCAACTTAAAATTGTAACATCTTTTATGCAGAAACACATAAATAATCTAGAAAACAGCTACAATTATCTTAAAGCTACATTTCCGCTTATGCATGGTAAGTTTTTGTTATCGACTGGTCCCCTTTGCAGAAGAAGGAAATTTTAAAACTGCTTGCTCCATGTTTTAAGATAAGTTGTTTGAAGTCCTTAATTTTTGTGTACTTGATTATAAAAAATATCTCTTATGGTTTATATCAGATATATAATATAAAAAGAAAGGCCGATGTCAGGAACGGTATAAACGACTAATATTCAATATCTTATAATTTAAAAGATGCATTAAAAAATAACGTAAGAACCTCTCCAAGGGACATTTTGAGGATAATGGTGTTTAAAAGCTATCCAAAAAGTTTTTGACTTTTATTTAAAATTAAAAGAAGAGAGCGAGTATTTTAAATTAAATGAGTTATAGGAACGATGAGTTTAATAATCCTTTTGATATTTTAAATCAGTTTGCAAATTTTTTAGCCAGTCTTTCTGAAGGGCTGCTATGCCTCTAGATAATAATGATAATGAAACTCTCTGCACCCAGAATGTAAATGTATATGTATCTACTTTCTTTAAACTTGACGTGGCTATTGGCAGATCAAACCTAAGTTTAGCAACTCATGTAGAAGTTAAATTTCTGTTTCACTATTCAACTTATCCATCGGTTTGGGTCCATACAACAACATGATTTTTTTAGAGGTAGATCTACGAAGATAAATCTTCTTAGCTTTTCTCAAAGCGTTGCTTAATCTATAAACCACGGTCTCCAGACTGATGTAGTTTATTTGGCTATTTTGAAGACATTCGACCGATTGGATCACAAAATTTTAATTCCTAAACTTGGAAACTTTGGCTTCTCGGACTTCTTGGTACAACTTTTTAATTGTAAAGAGCTATTTATTATGCAGATGATGTTATATTTAAACAGATAAAAATTATATGTAGAGTACTGAATAAAATTGGCAATTGGTGTCTTATTAACAATTTGGAGCATAACGTTAAGAAATGCAGCGTCGTGCCATTTACTACACATGATTTATGATTATATTCTCAGTGACAAAAATATCTCGCTTAAACACTTTTTGTAATTTGGGCGTTGTTTGACTCAAAGCTATCCTTCATGCTTCATTTAAGTAAAATAATAGCAGTAGCGTTATACATCGCCGTGCCAGTGATTTAATAATATTGAGGTTTCAAAGACCTTTTAACTTTTATGTATGGTCCATGTACGAAATTTAAACTCGGATTACAATGTCCTTTTTGAGTCTTGAAAGCATTCAGAGGCAGTTTTTAAAGTACTTTGGTTTAAGAAATGATGAGGTTTATCCTCTTCAGGGTTTTCCATATATCCACTTACTTGAGAAATTTAGGTATGCTTCCCTCTGAGATCATCGTGATTACCATTTCCAAGACAATAATTTAAGTTTAATGTCCCGTTTATAAATTTGCGCCAAAATTTACTATTTTACTTGCCTACGCTGCGTACCATCGCATTAATATTTTTTCCTTCCTTTTATATGTGTTATAAATACAACTATCGTAATAATTTAGATTTATTTGGTAGTAAGATGAGTAAAGTTAAAAGATTACATTAGAAATATCTTTAATTCTATTTAAAATTGGCCACATCGAAAAACAAGCATGAAATTCGATGTTTTCTGGGACTATATACTACAGAAAGTTTCTATATGGTATTACTGATATTTCGAGACCGTTACAGAGACTTACTCTCGGTGAGTAAGTAACTGAAGATTGTGAAGCAGCCTTTATACTTCTACACAATCTGCTCAAACATTTATTGTGGACACCAATTTAAGCAATACTTCCATCAGTTCAGCTGCTCTAGAATTTTCCCACAGGTACAAAATGTTAAAGGAAAAGTGGAGAGAGTCTATTTTAGCAGAGTTCTTTCTAAACCTAAACGAAGCTATTGTCTGACTAGAACAGAACTTTAAGCTTTTGTTAAATCATTGTAACACCTTTATAGATATCTTAATGCCAGAAATTGCACCTAAGAACGGACCAGGCATCAATTAAATGGTTGCTTTACTTCACTGATGTCGAATAGTATAATGATTAAAACGTATTTTAGAATACGATTTTAAAATTGAATTTTGAAGAGAACAGAACCATAAAAATGGTGACGCTGTATCAGGAATACCCCGGTCTGCACTGCATCCAATGCTCTCAAGAATGGGATCTCAAAGTCCTGAACAAAGAACAATGAGAAGATCTTGAAGATACAGTGATACTAAGAGAAAAAATAGAAAGTTGCTTCAGAGTCTCCGAGACCTAAGGGTTTGTGGATCATACGGAACTCTTTGGTAATTAAAGATTAATGATAGTCTGGGAAAGTTTAGACGGCAAAAGTCATAAATATAGTCAGTCAGTCAATATTCCCAAACAAAAGATTTCCAAAAGTTGCCTTGTAACATGGTTTAGGAGATAGCTATATTGGAGTTATGAAGACTTTTAAAAATATTCTACTGGCTGGGGAGCTAGTAGAATATTTGCGCTTTCAGCAAGGCATCTAAAAGACGAATCTATGGCAGGATAAAGCAATACAATATAGAGGCTTCTTTTAAAAGTATTGCGATATACCTAGCAGGATCATTTTTAATTAGTAAAGTCAGAAATCGCTATAACTTGGTAGCGATGGATTGTAGTGTGCAGTAATTGGTCGGAAGTCTTCGCAATACCAAATAAAAAAGCTACAGCTATTGCTGACGAACGAATTTTAACAATTGATTTATTGGTTTGAAGAACTAAAAGAAATACACATTGGCCAAGGTAGAAACATCTATAGTTAAAAAGATTAATCTAGAGATTAACAGAGCTCTTGATAACTACTTAAGAGTAACAAAATACCTAAGACATCTGTATACATCCGTTTATATTAGCCTGTCGATCTACAATTAACGTAACAACTAAAAAGACCTTCTAAAGTTAGCGTAAAGAGATAAAATTTAATTAAAATTGGGTTTCTGCTTTCTTTGGTCGAATTTACTCTGTTTCCAAAAGAAATGGATCAGGTTTGCCCTCTTTAACCATTTCTTAAGGTTTTCATAACATTTCTTTGTTTTTAGGTCTTATGCCCTTTACTTGGAAGGGTTGTTAAAAGAAGTTTATTTTCTGATAATCCCCAAGAACTTCCTACTGAAATGGACGCCTATATTACACAACTAGAAGGCGAATACCCAGAAATTTTCAGATCCAACTCCCACATGTGTATTCAAGATCCATTTGACCTTAGCCATAACTTAACCAAAGCAGCACAACAGGGTACTCTCACGAAGTTTCAGACTATGTGTAAAATGACCATATCCCATCTTGACTCAATTAAATAATTGTCGTTGTGATTGATATGCGAATATTAAAACATTAGCTCTAGGTCATATATATTATATATTTTTATTAATTCTATTCAGAATATTTTATTCTAAGGTTTTAAGTGTAAATTGTGTAATTTTTTAGTAATTTTTGATTATTTTTTTTTTTTTTATGGAAAAATACATACAATTTAGTTATTTTATTTACTATTGATACATTTTTTGTTTACTCGTGTGCCTTTGGTTGTAAGACCAAACAAAAAAAATGATTTTATTCAATGATTACTGTTTATGTCCGTCTTTAGTCTATAGTTATATATTAGTGTAATACGAATAAATATTTGGTCCTTTTCTTGTTATAAGAAATAGGGTTTTATTTACGTAGCATTGCCTGATAAACAGAAAAGATATTTTTAAATCCGGTTTTTAGATTTGAATGAAACTTGGCACAGTCAGAACAGTCACTCAAATACACCTTTTGGTGATAAACTTTTTTTACTGTTTCATTAAAATCAAAAAACTTGATTTGAAAATAAAAGAAAAATCCAGACTCTAAATTTTTTCTGTTACTTCCTGTATCTTAAAAATGGAGCCGTTTTGGACTCCGCCAGGAATTTCCAAGCTAACATTTTTGTGTTGGCTTACATGTTCAAAAACAAAAATTACTAGACTCAACGTCAAAATCAGCTGATTGGCGTAAATCACCCAGTAATGGATTAAAGGCGTTTCAATTTTTGTATTAATTTTTTTTTGTATTTGGGTGTGTTATTTCGTGTTTTAAAGTAATTAGTGAGATTAGAGATTACTCTGCAGTGTTTTTATTTTTTTTGTGCGGACTATTTGACATTTTTTATATTTCATAATTTATTTTATTTTGGACTAAGTTTTTATTTTTATTGGTTTTAAGAAAAAACCACTAGAATAGATATTTTTTAGTGTATAAATTACAATGATTACTGTATTTCCAGTTTGGAAAAGCTTCGAAACCCACTTCAGAGCTGTGATGAGTCGGAGGTAAGAAAATATAACCTAATAAATATTTTTTGAAAAATGATGCTATCAGAATAGTGATCTTGCAAAAGGTAAAATAACTCGTTTTAAGAGTATCATAATCTAAAAATACATCCTTAGATGTGCCAAATATTTTAAGATTTAAATATATTTATGAATGTATTTTTTAGGATTGCATAGTGGCAGTTGCTGACAATATAAGAAGCAATATATGAAATCTATAAGTAACCAAACCAAATGTGCAACGCATGAGAAGGAAATTTTCAAAAGGTTTTATGGAAAATGAAGGTTTAGGAGAAAATAAAAATCTTTGGGTGTTTCTCGATGAAACCTGGATGTTCTCGAACAGCTCTTTCCGCAGGTCTTGGCAGGATGACGATGTATATTTTAGTGAAAAGGTAAATCATTCTAAAGACTAATTATACGCTAGAAAAAAAATGTACTTTCATACACTTAAGGAAAAATTGAAGGGCCCATTTTTTTTTAATTACAAGGTAAAGCACTTATACAATCCTCTAATAAAATTTTGTTTTGCCTTATAAATTATCACAGTTTTACAAAAAAGCTTCCTCTTGCACACCGACAAGCTGTAGAAGACCTGTTTCTCTTTAGGAATATTTTTACAGTTTCTGCTCCGAAGCATTATCTGTCATAATTCCTTCTTTTGTATATCCCAATTAGAGCAAATTAAAAGTCTACTCAGATGCATCCCTTTATTGTCCACTTCACATTTCCCACTTTTTCTGCACCTTCATCTCTAGAGTTTCGAGACTACGAAATCATATCAGTAATTTACATCTGACTTCACTCTAGACACTGGTAGTATGTGAACACTTAGACTTTAAGCATAAGGGGTATCCTGAGAAAAATACACATATATGACAGATTCGGTAGATACCTCAGTTAGGGTCTCTTTCATACATAGGACATATGATTAAACCTGTAGCTCTTAGACAACATTAAACTACAGAACACACTTGCTGCAATCTTATGAAACATTAAAGTATATTTAATTAAAAACTAATAAAATATTTATATTTTCCTTAGATACATTATTCTACATGCTGGTTCAGAAAAGGATTTGTTGATGGTGCCAGTAGAACTTTTAAATCTAAAACAAAAACAGGAGATTACCATGGTGAGATGAAAGCTGAAAATTTTGAGAAGTGGGTTAGAGATGATCTACTACCTAATTTAAAAGGCCTTCATTAGTCATTTTAGGTAATACCAGCTACCATAGTAGGTTGTTAGAAAACTGGCCATATAGTGGCGGGAAGAAAGAAAGTATGGTTAAAAACCCGAAATATTCCTTTTGCAAAATTGGCGACAAAATAGATTTTGTGGTGCTTGATTCAGCGCCTACCAAAGTCTTCCAAATCTTATGTCGTCGATGCTCTTATTCAGGAGAGTGATCATCAACTAACACGACCTTCCAACGTTTTTGACAAATTTATTTTATAAAATATAAGCATCTTATTGTGTTAATGATACTCTGAATAAATAAATGATTATTACTGTTTTGTTTTATTTATTTTATTATTTAATATATAAAGCAGCTAATGAAGTTATATCAGATGAAATAAATCGACTTATCTTTAGGCATCTTTAAAAAATTGTAAATTTGCATAATAAGGGATATCAAACCATCCTTTATAGTGAGATATTTTATCAGGATATTTCAATTCAACTGTAAAGAGTTTGCCTGCAAATATTACAAAACATAACAGGTCTGTTTGATATTCAGAAATAGTGTACACTAATTTACATTTTTTTTTATATACCTAAGGGCTCTAATTAAAGGTGTATTTAAGGACTAAGTGTGTACAAAAAGTGTAAAATAGTGTAAACTATTTCTAAATAACAAACACTTTAATAAATAACTATTAATAATCTGCACTAGATAGGCGAAAGTTTTTTAATAAAATATTATGGCCAAACATCAAGCTTTCACAATTTATGCAAATATATGAACAGCAAGAAAAAAATACTGATGAATTTAGTTATCTAACAACAATTTTTTAAAATATTAAAATGTTGAAACTCTCTTCCCTCAGTACGGTCCTGACTAAAATTCTTATATCAGCCAACCTAAATCTGAAAAACAAAATTTACTAATATGTAGGAACATTCGCATTGCCAACCTAAAAATGTTAGCTTGGACAAACTATACTAGATTTATAGAGCTTTTTCCCCACGTACGCTGTTCTCACGGAAAGGCTTCCCTAGATAGGTCCAATCTCATTGTTTTAACTATAAAAGGAGTTTTAGATCCTTTCTTTAATTGAAATGACACCTAAGTTTATTGCTCAGAGTTACGATGAAGCGGCGGTTATAACTGGCCAACACGTGGGAGTTCAAGCCAAAATCGAAATAGAATAAAAGTATCGGTTATAGTGTCTGTTTCCATGAATCGCCAAGTAAGGGTGCTTTTTGGAAACTTGTTATGTAATAACCCACCCCACCGTGTCGACATACTAATTAGGATTAGAGATCTCGTTGGAACTTCAATATACAATTTTGTGTATAAAAATACGCAGGATCTTCAATGTATGAAAGAAATTTAAGAAGTTAGTAATACAGCATCATCTGCATCGTATGTTAGATGATACTATTTTTCTATTCTGGTCGACTTATTTTACAATGTTACACGTTGATATTTTATTTATTCAATAAAAAATAAGAAAACTGACCATATAGAGGAAAAAATAACATTTCCAGCATATGAGACAAAACTGTTGAGATTTTCAAAGAAGTCTTAACTATTTCCAGTAACAATAAGCAATGTAAACGAAAGGCCCTCAGATTTGATCATCGTGTAGCTGCTTTGAAAGTTTGAATTCTAAAACAAGCAAAAGACAGATTCGTTTTTGTCGATAAAGTTGTCAAGTACAAAGTTGTAGGAAAATTGGCAGTAAATTTTTACAACTTAAGGACAACTTGGCTACAAAAAGGGTTTCGATGCAAGTTATTGTCGGTAAATTGCAAGGTATTTGACTACAAGTGTTGCGGAGAATTTCCATGCCATTTACGGTGGGAGATTGTCAACAATTTAAACAAACTTGACTTAAATAAGAACTGTCGTTAACTTAACGCATATTGGTAACAACTACTGATGGATAAATTTTTGTTCAGTAACACTGGCTATCTCCTTACCAAATTTCCAGATATACAAAAAATATTTGCTTGGTTTATCCGACAATTGATAAAGAACGACTAAAAACTGAGCACTCATTTATTTAAGAGAAGCTTGTAAAGTTAGACGAAGGCTTACCACTTCTAAAATTTTTGATTCAAAATAATTTATAAAAAAATATTAGACTTTTAAATATTAACACCTTTATCAACCTTGAATCAAAAACGCGTTTTTCATGCTAAAACAAAGACCTTATTCCGAAATTCAGTGTCCTAACACTGCGTTAACAATGTGGCCATTGAAAAAATTAGATAATTTGCTGCAAAAAAAGGACATAGGATTATACCAATTTTTTTTTACTTTTTAATTGAACACCCACGATATTTGTCAAGAGCTTCCATTGTTCCTTGGGCATATGTGAGATTTGCATAGTTAAACTGTTTGCAATTTTTAAACAACTCTTCATACTTATCTATATTTAAATATTGTATAATCTAAACAAAATTTGATTTTTTTAAATTTCTAGATCCTTTTTTCTCTTTTTTTATTCCTTTCTTTCGTTACTTTGGTAACCACAGTTTCTGATTTTAATGGAAATATATGTTTTTAAATTCTAGCGAAAGAGAAGACAAATAATCAGTTGCAACCCTTCTTTTTTTGTACTTTATATTTGTGTTTAAAATCATTTTTTTTTCAAAGTAGTATTTTAAATTGTGTTGTTTTATAAAAATATTAAATATAATTTTATTATCATAACAGTTATACAACAAGTAAATAAAGTTTTAGCCTAAAATTATATAAATTTAGTGATTCATTAAAATGTCATACGTTCTAAAATTAAAATATTTTAACAAAAAACATTGTGGATGTAAAATAGTGGTTTTATTTCATTATAAACGTCACTTTGATTTCAAGAACACAATAATTAATTTTTAGATTATCATTTTGCATTTATTTATATGCATTCATAATTCACTTTTTTAAAATCACAGTTACTTTATTAATAAATTTAAATTTAACTAAAATACCAGGGGATATTCCAATTCTTGAAATTTAAATATAATTTATCTAATAATTAGGAATATAGAGTCTATCTTACCGATCATAGGGTATACATTTCAGTTTGTTTTTATTAATTATATAAATTTTATGATCTGTTAAATACACTTATATAAACGGAAACACGTTTACTTAGAAATTTTAATTTTCTGAAAACTAAAACTTAGTTGAGTGTATGTGTTTGGTCAAAAACAAATAAACCTTTTTTATATGAGAAAAAAGCTATATCTATTTTTTCTCAAATTCAACCCATTTTATTTTTATTGGTTTAAAAATGATAAATGAAAAAGGTTTTGCCTCTTCTATATTGTATTAAAAACTTGGCTAATTATTGTTATTGTAGTTATTTAAACTGTTAAAAAACTTTTAAATTAAGACCATTTCAGTAAATGTGGCCGTTTTTGTAATTGTTTAAGTTTTTAAATTCGAAAGAGTGATCATTATTTTTTCTGTAGAATGGTTATTCTTTTAAACTTTATTGTATCTAGAAACAAAAATATGGAAAATTATTCTTTGTTAAAAATATACATATACAGGGTGTAAAAAGTATGATGCTCACGATTTTAATGGGCGATAGTAGAGTTCAAAACAAGTCAAAAAATTTATATGACACATCGGTCAAAACTTGACAGATTTTTTTCTAAACGATATCAATGTTCAGAAGCAAATATTTCTGAAAAGCTTAACAATTGGAAACTTACATCTTAATTGCTAAACTAAGTTCTAAACGTTTTAATCTATAAATAAGAAAAAACCTTTCCTCAGTTAAAAATAAAAAAACAATTGGCAACAGCGCTACCCAAAAGCCTCTTAGTTCTGCATTGTGCCCTGGTGGCGATATGTTTGTCCGTTGTAGGTCAGAATGTTTTTAAACCGGGAAAATATGCCAATATGTTTAAAATACGGCAAGGCAAACCAAAATGTTAATCTTGCAGCTCAAATATACCGAGAAAGATTTTTCATGACGGCTACATTCATTTGGGACAATCATAGTGCAGGCGACCAAAGAGTTTTAAAAATGGGATATGTGCAACCGAGAAATCTTAGTGCGGGACTATACATTGCGTTTTAGCGGGAGCGTTTTGCGGGACCCGTTCGGCGGGACAAGTACAACACGTTGTTTTAAACGGAACTGTTTATACAGCTGCCGTTCTGCCGCACCAACCGCATCGCGAGCCGACATGCTGCCGTCGGTCGGGGACCGGAGCCGAACAACAGACAACATAGGCATTTGATTGCGAGAAGT